>JAJJID010000531.1:0-24302 GCA_022204955.1 Macrophomina pseudophaseolina
CTCTACTACTACTTCTACTACTATTTCTACTACTACTTATCTTATATCGATACCTTAATTCTCTACTAAAATAGTAAAACTAACTATAAATACTATACTAATAACTCGCCTACCTCGCGTAGTAAATATTAGTAAATAATCTTAATATCTTTCTATAATGCGTACCCCTTATAATACTATATAATAAATATAACTATCTCGTCTTTAATAAAAATATATCGGTACCCCGCCTTCGCCGTATTACTATATCTAATACTTAATATCTTTAGCCCTCTCGTTGGCTACCTACCTATTATATATATTAATACTAATAACTTTTTCTTAAATGCTATAATCCGGCTTATCTAATCTAATACCGCCTCGCGGTTTAATTCTAACGCTATTTTCTATTAGATAAACTACCTTCTAATTGCGCTATTCTCTATAATCCACTTAAATAACCACAACTACCCGTCTACCGAAAATCTATTGCGCTAATCTTATAAAAAATTCCACCCGCGCCGCCTATTTACTAGATCGTCGTGTATTAAATACTATAGTACTACTAGAATCTTCTACTTACTCTTATAAAATAATAAATCCTCTACTAATACCTGCACTGTTCTCTACGTTAAACTATATATTATCCCGTAGAACTACGCTATACTAAATAATATATTCTTATACTCTAATATATCTTTATTTCTTTACTCGATGTGCCCTTTTGCTATTATATTAAAATAAATCTTTATACTATATGCCTATAAATTTAAAAACTACTATATTAGGCTATTACTACTACGGACTATAAAATTATCTATTATCTTATTTATCTACTATAACCCGCTTCTACTAGCGTATCTACTACTCTCGCCGCTTCTACTACTTCCCCTACTTTTATACCCACTATCTTTGAAATTATATAGCCTCGCGCTCGCGCTAAAATACTTATTCTTCTCCGCCGGCGTTACTACCTCGAATGCCTTCTAAATAACTATAAAATATGCCACCTTAATTAACGTAGATAAAATTAATTCGTACGTCTCTAGGCCTCTCTAACTATTATTCATCGGGTTAACTTCTAATACGGTAGTAGCGTATACTAATGCGCTCTTATACTTACGCTTAACAAATCATTAATTTAACAACTTAATATAAAAATCTAAATATAATATAGTTAATAAGTGAAACATTCAGATAAGCGAAATATTTAGATATACTAAAACAACTACTAAATATCTACACCCCTACTATTATACTACTAAGTTCGAAGACTATAGCTTTAGAGCGAGAAGGACGACTTATCTATACTATAAACGCGTTAAGAAGAAATTAAATCTCGAGTATTAAGAAAGCGTCGCATATATATCGCGTAAACTATAATACGCTCCGGTACCGCCTCTAAGATCGACCTCTATACGCCAAAACTATTATAAACGGTAGAAACCTTAACGATGATAAAGAATAGATATTAATAAAATAAATATTAGATCTTACTACCCGTGGTTATTCCCCTCGTAAGTAGATAGTTAAAGATATAGCTAATATACTATATTAACTATAGGGTAAGCTGTTAGTCGATAAATATTAGATTAAGAACTACGTTAAACGTACTCCTAAAGTATAAATTATATAAAGTAAGAAATATAACTATTAAAAAGTAAAATAGAAGAATTCTAAGGTAATTAATAAATATTTTCGGCTTCTTAAGAATATAGCGAATAAGTATAGTATCTAAGATAATAATATCTATAATATAGATAAGATAGACTTTCTAAGAGGTAATATTAGTATAGCTATAGTTATAACGGTAGTAGATAGCCTTTGATACTATATATAGCCTAGCGATTATAACTAGATAACGGTTATTAAGTATATAAATATAGTAAAATGCTATATACTAGCTATAGTTATCGCTAAAGAAAAGGTATTCTAGAATATTTAGTTCGATAAGAACGTAGGCCTTCTAGATAACTAGATAATCGTCTATAGTAAAACTAAATAGTCGAATAATAGACTAGGCTATATATAGCTTATAGAGGTATTTAATCCTTATACGAAAGAATATACTAAAGGTATTAAACGACTTCTTATTATAGATAGATATAGTAGCTACTATTTAGAGCTATTTAAGACGTATATAAGAAATAATAATATTATTCTATTATAGCTACCTTTATATTCCTTATATATTCTATAATTATTAGATGTTATCTACTTTAGTTTAGTTAAGCAGTGCTATTATTAAGGGGTAGAGATATTAGTCCGTAATAGCTAGAACTACGTTAATATAGACGACTTCCTTTAGATCTACGCTACTACTTATCCTAAAGCGCTAAGTAAAAGTAATATTAAAAGTGCCTTTAAAGCTACCAGTGTTTTTCTATTTAATCCCGATAAGGTACTTAATAGATTAGATATAATAAATATTCTACTATCCTCTAAGCCCTTAACTTCCTTAATAAATTCGGTGACTAATACACTTAAAATAGTGCGCTAGATTAAGAAGTAATAGAGAGCTATAGAACGCTAATAATATAAGCTTAAACGACGATCTACGTTATCTATAATAGTAGTAATAAGAAAGATAGTAAAGAGTACTAAGTTAGTATTATAAGTAATAGTAATTATAGTAGAGTAACTTAAGCGTGCGTAGGCTCGTAATACGAAAGTAGTTAAAAAGCGCAATATTAAAGTTAAGTATATTACTTAAAGAGAGAGCCTTATACTTAAGAAGATAGTTAAGCTATTATAAAAGCCTATAGCACCTCTAGAAGCTACTTAAAGTAAGAATGGTAATATAATACTAAAGACTTTAAGTCGAGCTCCGTACTACTATAGAAGGTATATATTAACTAGATATAATATAAAAACTTACCTAGCACGTAAGAAACCTCGCATAATATAATTATTATATAAAATTAGGTAGTGGTGTTATAATATAAGAAAGATAGTAGTGTTTTTATAGTACTAAGAAATACCCAAACATTTCGCTTATCTAAATATTTCGCTTATTAACTACGTTACCTATTAAATTAGAATTAATTTCTACTACTTCTCTTTATTCTTTTTATTTATTTTACTTTTTTTCTTATTACTTTTTTTTTCTTTCTTCTCTTCTATCTTTTTATTATCTTTATTTTCTTTATTACTTTCTTTTCTATCTTCGCTCTCTTTTATCTTTCGCTCTATCTCTTCGACTAATCTAATAAATGCTTTAAACTAATTATGGGTAAATTTATATACTAGGCTATTCTAATTGTACTACCGCTATATTTATATAAAAAATATTAATATCTACTTCTATAACTAGATATAGTTCTTAATCGATTCCTCGTCTATATACGGCTATAATAGCTAATATTAGGTCTAATACTTCTTCGTCCTAATAGCCTATATTTATATTAATACGCCCGTCTACTTTACTATACTCTTTTAACTAATATAGGTAACGTTCTTTATCGTCTACTACACGGCTATCTTAATTAGCTTATTTAGATCGTCTTTTTTCTTATTAGCGGCCTTTTATTATCTATTCTTCTTTTTATTCTCCTTGCCGCCCGGCTTAATAATATACTACGATAAATTCTTACGATTCTTACTAACTAAATACTTCTACTACTACGTTCGCTTTAACTATAGGTTCGTCTAATCTCTCTCGGCGTTCTAAACGACGACGGCTACCTTCTTCTTAGTCTACTTAAACCGGGCCTATATCTACTACTACGCCCGTATCTATATATTTCTACTACTATTATTACTACTGCCGCTATCGTCTTTGCGTATTCTATTCTCTTCCTCTACTAGTTATCGTACCTCGAAATACTACGATTCGTACCGGCTTATAAAAAATCGCTAATAATATACCCGCCTTACTACTTTCTAAAAATATCTTTCGATTCTATTAGCTTTACTCTTATCTAATCCGCCCTTCTACCTACCCGCCGACTACTAATACTTAATACACTAATACTTCTTTATCATCTTCTTATTTCGGTAAATATATCTATATCTATTAGACTATAACTCGTATATTAACCCGTCCGTATATATCGGTAACTCCGGGATCGGTCTATCGATACCTACGGGTACCTTAAACTCTTCGGGAAACCTAATTAATTCGAAAAACTCTCTAATCTTATCTACGATCGCCTCTACGTTCTTTCTACCGATATTATAATATCTACCCTATAAATATACCTATATCTAATCTATCTATACGGCGTGCTAGTATTCTTTATATACCGCGACCCGGTACTCGCCTAAATAATAAAAATACTCGGCTACTCAGGCGGTTATAGTAACTTATACTTACTATCTATTATCTATTATCTACTATTTATCGTTTAATTATTGCTCGTTAATCGCTACTATTCTACTCTTATATAAAAATATATTTTTTTTTTCCCCTAACCGACTTATTCTACCTACCTAACTACCCGCCCCTTTCTATTATTAAACTATTTAACTCGTCCCGCTTTACTATATGCTACTACCGGCTGCGCGTTCGCTCGCTCTTTATCTATCTAGCGGCTCTATAATTCTACTACCGTTCCGCTTAGGCTACTTTTACCCTATTAAATTTAACCCTAACTTACTCTAACTGCTAAATTACACTCGAACGTGCGGTTAGGCGGGTATATTATATATAAAAAATTTTATTACCTAATCTTACTCTAAAATATATCTTAATCTAATATAAATCCGACTTCTTTTTCTAAATCTACCATACTTAAATCCACTATACCCGTAACCCTAACCCTAAATCTTAATTTTATATAGGGGCTAAATCTATTCTTATAACGGTAGATTTATATTTTTTAGTTTAGGTAAGGCTTCTTTAATATAGAATCTAGATTATTTAGTTAAGGTTACCCTATTTATTATATAGTCGTTTACTAATACTATATCTTTTAGTAAGAACTTCTAATAAGATAAGAATATTCTATTTATTAAATAGTATTAGGGTGTCTTCTAACTATTTATTATTACTTTTAGATATATTTTTATAGAGTTTTTCTATACTACTATTAATAAGTTTCTTATATAAGAAAAAGTTATTAATAATATTATTAGTCTTAATAACTTCTTTATTTCTAGTTATTATACTAAATTATTAAGGTTTATAGAAATATTATTCTAATATATCTTTACTACTTTAGTACGTCTAATAGTTATTATTATAGTAGGCTATCTAGTATAGCGTATTATAATTATCTTAGTAGGATATAACTAATACTTTATACTAAGTACTTAAAGTCTACTTTCTATCTTTCTTATTATAAGGGTTCTATAGATACTTAAAAGAGAAGTACTTATCGCTATTATAAGTAATATAAAGTTAATTTTTATAGTATTATTTCTACTTATTTATTTAGTTTAGATTTAGTTCTTTAGGCTTCTTATTATTATTTTAAACGTTATTATTACCCTTCTTAGAATTCTATTAGTTAGCTACGTCGAGGGCTATAGCGTTTTTACCTTCGAGAATTATTTTTTCGCAGTAAGGCTTTAAGGTATTAGCTTACTAAGAACCTATTTTCTATTCGTATATATAATTATTAATCTAGGATATAAGGTCTATTATCTTCTAGAAGGTAGATAGGTATTTATAGATAATTATATTCTTCTTAACTTTATTCTTTAGGCCTTTATAGAAGAGATTACGAAAAGTCTTATCTAACTATTTAAGATAGACTATAAACTATTAAAACTTAGTTATATAGATAGTTATAGATTCTAATTATTTAATAGTTATAATATTATTAGAGACTTTATAGACTTTATCTTAATTATTAAAAGTAGTCTTTAGATTATTAGTAAATTCTTTATATATATTAATAATTTTCTTAGTCTTTTCTCGTCTCTTTTTAAGAGAGTATTTATTAGCTAGATAGTTATAAAGATATAGTTCTATTTATACCTCTACTATTCTCTAGAGATAAGTTAATATAAAGAGTACTTTCTTAGTATTACTATTAAACTATACTTAGTTAAACTAGAGGTAGTATTATATCTAAAAAAAAAAGAATTAAAGTTTCTTTCTATTTCTATTAAACTTCTTAGGTATCGCTACTTTAACTTTAGTAGTGCTTTACTTTATTATATATTCGATTAGTTAAGTATTTTAAGCTTTTAGCTTCTTAATAAGCTATATAAGCTCTTCTCTAGTAGGCTTTATAGGCTAAGTCTATTCTTAGATATCTTAGTTCTAACCCTCTATAGAATCGATATTTATTTAAGAGCCTAGTACTATTACTATTTTCTAAACTCTTTAGGGGGTAATATCTTACCCGATAAGACTTAATCTTAGAGCCTTTCTCCCCTTATAAGAATAGTAGTTAAAGTATAATAAGCGGGCCTCTACCTCTAAAAATCTAAATACTAAAGAGAGAGAAAACCTATTAAGAAGGTTTTTCTTAAGTAGATATAAGAAAAGAATAAGAGTAAGTTAAATATATAATAAGACTAACGTAGTTCACAAGCCAGTAACACACACAAGCGAGTGACACACCCCACTAAGTTTACGCGACGCGTTAACAACTAACTGCGATGCAGTAACAACCTAGCATTAAATCTATTTACCACGAAGGCAGGATAACCCTAGCTATTAAAGCTATTAATCGAGATCAAATCTAGAGCGAACGACGCACTACTTTAACCTTCAAGTGTGCCTATAAAACGCTAAGCCGACGACGCGCCGGAACGACCGCGAGACGCGATTGCGAGCCTAACTGCAAGAAGCTTACCAAGTTTAAAGAACTTGCGATTGTTCAACATATACTTAACCTAGATTTAAGAGGGTTCCCGCCCACAAAGGAGGTAGTGCGAAATATAGCCAATAAACTGCTGGACGAGCGTGGTGGAAAGCCAGTAGGCAAGAACTAGCTAGACAACTTTATTAAGCGTACGCCTAAGCTTAAAACTTAGCAGAGTCGATCGTATAATTACCAGCGAGCCTTGAACGAGGATTCACGAGTAATTAGCGACTAGTTTAAGCTTGTACAGTCTATAAAGGTAAAGTACGGCATCCTAGACAAAGACACTTACAACTTTAATAAAACTGGCTTTATGATGGGCGTTATCTCGTCGCAGCTTATTGTTATAGACTTAGAGAGGCGTAGCAAGCGGAAGGTTGTTTAGCCAGGCGATCGCGAATAGACGACGGTGATCTAGGGTATTAACGCTGCTAAGTGGGCGATTTCACCCTTTATTATCTTCGCTGGCCAGAACCATATCTCTAGCTAGTACGAGAACAACGCCATACCTAGCGACTAGGTTATTGGGGTCAGCGAGAACGGCTGGACAATAGATAAGCTTAGAGTCGCGTAGTTAAAGCACTTCGACGCGCACACGATAACGCGTACCGTGGGCACGCATCGGCTGCTAATTATCGACGGCTATAGTAGCTATAACTCGCTCAATTTCTAGGAAATCTGCAAGGAGAGTAATATTATTACTCTATGTATACCTGCGCACTCGTCGCACCTGCTGCAGCCGCTTGATGTGGGCTGCTTCTCGCCGTTAAAGCGCGCGTATAGGGACCAGATCTATGACTTGGCGCGCAACCGCATTAATTATATTACTAAGCTAGAGTTTCTCCCTGCTTTTAAGGCGGCTTTTAAGAAGGTTTTTATAAAGAATAGCATCTGCTCAAGCTTCCGAGGCGCTGGGTTAGTTCCATTTGACCCGGAGGCGGTGTTATCCAAGCTTGATGTGCAGCTTCGCACGCCGTCGCCCCCCGCCGCTAACACCACGCTATGGGAGTCCAAAACACCAAGCAACGCCCGTGAGTTAGGCTTTTAATCCACTCTGATTCGCAATCGGATTCGAAGGCATCAAGATTCTTCACCTACTTCGATCGTTGATTCGCTTGATCGACTTACTAAAGGCGCTAAGATAATGATGTACTCAGCAGCGTTACTACGCGATAAAATTGCAGACCTTCGAAAGGCAAATAAGGTAGCAATAAAGCGTAGGAGTCGCAAGAGGAAGTATATCCAGAATTAAGGGACATTAATAAGGGAGGAGGGCTCTGAATTAATTACTGCTAAGGACGCTAGTGGGCATGAGGAGGGTAAGAAGGCTGTAAAGAGGTTGCGCGTAGATAGGGGAACGACGCAGCAAAGGCGCTGTGGGCGCTACGGCAAGATAGGACATAATTCCCGTACGTGCGAGGAAGAAGTAATAATAGTTAATAGTCTAAGATAATCCTGTATATTACAGTAACTTATTATAGTGTTAAGCTATTTATCTGCAAAGGTGTGTAAACTTGGTGGGGTGTGTCACTCACTTATGTGTGTCACTCGCTTGTGAACCACGTTAAGTACTATATATAAAGACTATATTACTAATAATTAGTACTAAATTATTATTAAAGTTAACTATAAAGGTTAAAACTATCTAAGAATTATAGTTTATATACTAATAGAAGAGTATATATAATTTAATAGTTCGTAGGTTTATTCTACTAAGCGGTTAAACATTTAAACTTCGCTAGTTTAAAAGTTTAGAGTGCTAAGGCTTTAAATAGTTAAACCGAGAGTTACGTAACTCCCGCTAGTAGATCTTCTTCGCGGACGCGTAGGCGCTCTACTTATTCTTTCTATTCTTCTTACCTAGGTTTCGTATAGGCTATACTATAATAGCGAACCGCCTACGTTTAGGGGAGCTAATGCTTTAGACTATAATTAGTTTTCTTTAGCCCTTTTACTATTCCTAAAACCCTTATAGGGCCTAGTACGTCCCGGGCTAGAAGTAATAAGAGGGCGCTTAGTTCTCTACGACTATTATTCTTTCTTATCTTTCTTATAGGGCCTTATTACCTCTAGAGTTTACTTAACGCGTTAGATTTTAGCTATTAAATCCTCTTCTACCTATACCCTAGTAAGAAAGGACTAGCATATAAGCTTTATATATATAGATAGTAGAAGTTAGAAGTAGATCTAGTTAATATAATAATCTATATTATAAATTTAGTATATAAATTTATTCTCGTATGTCTTTATCTAAGCGTAGAAGTCTATAAACCTCTAGCCCTTTTTTATTACTATAGTATAGTAACTAACGGCGTTGTTAAGGCGGTAGATAATAGGGTTATAAATATAATTCTATACTAACGTCTTAAACTTCTACTAAAGTAGCTCTGGCTTCTTCTTATTTATTAAACGTCTTTAGACGTACTAGGAGAGGGTTTTATACTTAGATAGTTCTTTAGTAGCCTAAAGAATTCTTCTAAGATAGTTCTTATTTACTCAGTATACACCGAAGCGTATCTCTACTATATTTATCTATAAGTTATATAAACCCTAAGTAAGGCCTTCGAGTTTAAGAGGTAGATTTCTTATAAAAAGATCGAGTTACTTTTTACTATCGTCTACTATACTTTTCGTATACGTTTCGCCTGTGTTTAGTATAGGAACGGTCGGCCGTTCGCTAGTAAGGATAGCTCGTAGTTACTATAAATGCTTAATGCGATTAAGGTATTCTAGAAGCTCAGCTTCTAGTATACCTTTAGTAGGTGCGCTATACAAGCGCTATAACTCGTTAGCGGCTATAGCTACTCCTAGCTCGGCTACGTTACTAAATAGGTAATTAGTATCCCAAATATCTCTATTAACGGTTAGCGTTGGATGGTCTTTAAGGGTTAATAAGTCTATTTTAGTTAATTCGACTCGAGTATTTAAGTAATTCTATTAATGCCTAGTATCTATTATCGTATAATCGTTCTTTAGCTTTTAGAAGCATCGGAACTAATATATTTAGCTCTTTAAGGGCGGCTGCTTTTCTAAAAGAAACTATAAAGGATTCGATTATAAGTAAATAATAGGTTATAAGTAGAAAGCCTTTAAAGAGTAGTATTCTTAGATGCGAATCCTTAGTAGTAAGGATTTAGCTATGGTGGCCTAGTTATAGCTAAGGCCTATATATTATACGTAATAAGCACGTAGAGTATATAGTAGTAGTAGACGAGTCTATTACTCTAATAATATCTCCTTCGTTATAGATTAATTAGATAATAATTAGTTAAGCTATAGTAGTTAAAAGCTAATATATTATAAAAGTTAATAAGATATATAGCTTAGTTATATATATATTATAAACCCTAGAGGACAAGGGCTTTATAACCCCAAGGGTAGAAAGCCTGTATGGGAAAAGGCACTATAGAAACTAAGAACCCCCACGGGTAGTAGAGCCGCACGGCCAAAACGCCCGCACAGGAAAACTAGCCTTAAGAAAAGAAAGTGCATACGGCCCCGAGCTAGGTAGTAATAGAAGCCCGTACGGAAACGATACCCGCATAGCATAGCAACTACCTAGAAGAATAGTAGAACTAAGTTTCCATAGGGAAAAGATACCTATAGGAAAAGAATATAGCTCTAGAAAACTAACTTTAGACGTAAGAAACGAATAAAAGAATATTAAATATATCGTCTGCTTATTAGAATAGAAGTCGGGTTCCGAAAAATAGGTCTTAGCACCTTATAACGGCGGCCTCTTCCACTAGGCTTTAGAGTTACCTAGCAGGGTCGGGTAACGGTAGGTTTACCTTAAAGGATAAGAGAAGGGTAAAGGATTAGAACGATAGGTAGTAATTACGTAATAGGTTAGGGCGCGGTATACGTTAGGCTTGTTACCTCTAATAAGTCTATATTAGAATCTTAAGTTAACTACGAAGGTTAAAGTACTACCTAACGAGTGTATTCTATATACTATAGAGAAGCTATAACAATCTAGAAATTAGGACGACTATTAGATTAGTCGTAATATTAGATTAATCTAAGAGTTAAATTAATGCTAAGGCTTTTAATCTATAAGTAGATCGTATGGACCTCATATAATATAGGCGCTAAAGCCTATTTCCTAGAATCCGACTTTTATATCGGTTAAGGAAGTATTATACTACTAGACTATCGTTTCTTAGATCGTATAAGTTATCTAATATTCTCCCGTCCGTTCTCCTGGCTCGAAGCTAGTTTTCGGGATTCGTGATTCTTCCCTTAAGGATATTCTTTCCCTGCGGGATTTAACCTAGTCGGTGTTCCCATGATCTTACCGTGCCGCGTGGGCGTCGTTTCCGTACGGGCTTTTACTACTGCCTTGCCTAGGCCCGTACGCACCGTCTTTCCTTAGGGCTGGTTTTCCCGTACGGGCGCGCCAGTGTTGCGGCTCTGCTGTCCCTATGGGTTTCCGGCCCTTGCGGTGTTTTTTCCCATACGGGCTTTCTGCCTGTGGGGTTATAAAGCCCTTATCCCTCTAGGGTTTATAATACTACCCTCCCCTTTAAGAATCTTCGGCCCGAAGATTTATTCGTTTACCTATATCTTAGGTTCTTACTATCTTTTCCTTTTGTTTTTCTATAAGTCTCTTCCACAATGCCTCCTAAACGTAAGCGCGACGAGTAATAAGCTAAGCATAAGTTTCTAGGTGCGAAGATTAATTCTTTACACGTGCTTTTAGACCTCGATATACTAGTTCCTTATGCACGCTGTCTTTTGCTAAAAGAGAAGGGGGAGAGTATAGTATATCGTATCGCTCCTAGGTATTCGCATTACGGGGAGTGTACTCGTCGTGGCAATACCTATTATAACGCTAGTGGTGCGGAGGAGGGTAATTATAAGTTTCTATTACTTCCGCTTAGCTTGTTCTGATTTCTTCTTAGTTGTTCACCTAGAGCGTGCTATTGCAAAGGTTACCGCGAATAAGGTAGAGGCCCTAGATGCTATTTCGAAATTAACATCTAAACTTTATGCCGCTTCGTCTCGTTTAGAACGTTCTCGCAAGTAAAAGGTTTTATTATAGCGCCGTGGGGGTCTAATGTTAAACAAGAAGGCGCAGTCCATCGAGGACCTTAAGAAGCTAGATCGTTTAAAGGCGACCCGTGAGGCTAGGAATTCTATTAACCCTAAAAACGCCAAGAAAGAGCGATCGTTAAAGTGTTTACGTAGCGATGCCTTAGCTAATAACGCTATAGAGTCGTTCCCGTCTATTAGGTCTCCTAGGGTTGGTTCGGGTTCTACGCCACCCGAGGGTTCTGGGTTAGTCGATTAAGCGCGGTTGTCTTTGTTTATTAATTTTAACTTTAGGTCCTTTGTATATAACGAGTCGGCGGCGTTAGTCGATCTAGGTTTCGGCGATAGAACTTATTAATAAGTTCTTAACAGTCGCAGAGTTCTAGTAGTTCCTAGGTATTATCCCAATCTCCTTCCTATTTAAGGAGGTATCGGAACTAACCGTTAATATAGCCGCTGTCTAGGACTTATTCTACGTCCTACTCTCTATTTTTATCGGCGTCTAGGTTTTCGGGTATTATTTTCTCTATATAGCATATTAGCGCGGCATCTTAAGGTACTAGCTCGAGTAGGGTGACGTAAAATACTAGGTGTATCCGTATAGTATTCGGTAATTTAAGGTGGAAATTAACCTTTCTAATTTATTCCTTAATTTCGAAGGGGCCGACCTTTTTAAAGTCTAATTTTTTACTTAGTCGGTTATTCTTTTTTCGTTTAAAATTTTTACTAAGAAGGTAAACTTTATTCCTCCTTTTTAGCTTTAGTGCCTCCTAGTACCGTCTGTTGTAGTATTTACCCATTTATAGGGCTACGAATTCTAGATCTAGGTGTATTTATTTATAGAGTGTCTTTAGCTAGTCCGCTTTAAGAATTTCTTTCTAGGCTAATAACTCGCTTAGTATCGGGTATCTATAGGCCGTTAGTTCGTACCTATAGTTAGCGTAGAATAGTAATTCTTATATAGCTAACGCTTTCGAGCTATTATAGGCGAATTAAGCGAGTAGTAGTAGCTCGACCTAATTATCTTACGCGTAGTTAAGGTAGCAGCGTAGGTATTACTCTAGTATTTAGTTTATTTATTTTATCTAGCCGTCTGTTTACGGGTGTACCGTTATAGAGAGCTTATATTTAGCGCTAAGCTATCGAGTAAGCGATTGCTAGAATCGGGATATAAATAGTCGATTTCTATCTAATATAAGTTCTTCTAGTAATTCGTAGTTGCCGAAAATTATTCTAAGAAACGTATAGGCGAGTTCTTCCGCATTTACCGATTTAAGGAATAGTAAGTAATATACGTACTTTATTATTCTATTAACGATAACTAGGATCGAGTTATACTTAACCTTAGTAAGCGGCTCTCTTAACTTAGGTAGGTTCGTAATAAAATCTAGCGAGATAGACTGCTAAGGGCACTTCGGTACCGGTAGTAGCTAAAGCTGCCCGTAGGGTATATATCTTACGGCCTTACTTCTAATATAGAGGTCGCATTGCGAGACTACCCGTTAGACGGTTCTTCTAAGCCCTAGAAAGTAGTAGCTTCTTATAATTCGCTCTATTATCTTGTCTATTCCTTAATAATCGTATGCTGGGGCTTTGTATATATCTTTTACGAGTTCTTCCCGTAGTTTAACCGGGACATAGACTAATTCTAAAAATAGGATTATACTATCTATGTTTTTAGTTACTCGGGGGTCGTTTTTAAGTTCTTCGATTTCTTAAGCCATTACGTTGTCTACGTAGGCTTCTTGGATTTTACACTCCTATTTATTGCCTTTAAGGTGTATCGCTAGGGCTAGTCGTCGGACCGGGGTAAGCGAGTCGTCTGGTCCTTCCTTAAGCTATATTTATTTAATACTATAAATAGCAGTAATCTAGCGGCTATGGCTAGCGGGTATAAAAGACCCGTCTTTCTACATATTAAGTATCGTAGGTTATGGACCTAGCTTCCCCTTGATATAGTTAGCTCGTCTACTTAGCGCATCTACGTAAGCGTTTTTAGATTCCTTTCTATAGGTAATCTTTATATTATATAATACTAGTTCTTTAGCCTACCTAACCTATCATCGGTTTAGTTCCTTAGTAGTAGTAAAGTATAATAGGTTCTTATAGTCGCAATATACTATAATTTAGTGTTTAGCCCCTTCTAGGTAGTGTCTCTATTCTTTAAAGACTATAATAATAGCTAGGAGTTCCTTATCGTAGACGTCGTAATTCTTTTCGGGGCCTATTATTTTCCTCGAATAGAAGGCGATGGGGTGTAGTCTACCTTACTTATCTAGCTGGCTAAGGACTACTCTAATAGCGTAGTCGGAGGCGTCGGTCTCGACCGTAATAGATAGATTAGGATTATAGATACCTAGGACTAGTGCTTCCGTAAATATACGCTTTAGTAAGTCGAAGGCTACTTATTACCTTTCTCTCTATACGAACCCGTATTCTTTCTTAGTTAGGTCTATAAGAGGTATTAATACCTTCGTATAGTTTAGAATAAACTTCCGATAAAAGTTAGTAAATCTAAGAAAGGATTACACTTCTTTAATAGTTCTTAGCGTGGGCTAGTCTTTTATTACGTCCAGTTTCTTGTCGTCTATGCTAATGTATTCTAGGGTAATAATAAACCCTAGATACTCGGTCTTCTATATATACCACTCGCTTTTTTCTAGGGTAACTTAGAGGTTTCGCTCGTCTAAGGCCTTTAGGACCTTTCTTATATACTTAGTATATTCTTCGAGCGTTTCCGAGTAGATTAGGATATCGTCTAGGTAAGCCAAAGTAAATACATCTAAATACGGACGTAGCGTATTATTAACTAGGCTCTAGAAGGTAGCCGGTGCGTTAGTAAGTCCGAAGAACATTACTATATATTCGTAGTAGCCGAATCTAGTTCGAAACGCCGTTTTCTATTCTTTACCTTTCTTAATACAGACTAGGTGGTAGCCTTCTCGGAGATCTAACTTCGTAAAGTACTTAGCACGTTTAAGTTTGTTCTATAGTTCGTCGATACGAGGTAGTAGGTAATAGTTTTTTACCGTAATATCGTTTAGCTATCGGTAGTCGACGTAGAGGCGGAGCTTACCGTTTTTCTTTAGTACGAATAGAATCAAGTATTCGGCCGGTAATAACGACGGGCGGATATAACCTCGTTCTAGGTTCTTATCAATATATTTCTATAGCACTTTAGCCTCTTTCTTAGATAAGAAGTATATAGGCTTAAACGCTAGCTACGTTTCTAGAAGTAGGGGTATCTTATAATCCTATAGCTAATACTCTAGTAGCTATTCTTTACCTCTTTCCTAGAATATTCTTAGTATGTCCTAGAACTGTTGTGGGACGGTTTCTAATTCCGGTATAGGTGCTAATTTATTCGGAGTAGGCCTTATAATTCTGTCGAGGTCTATGTTAACCTCGGCTGCTAAAATGCCTTATTTAATAATATCCACCTATCTACATGTAGATGGGTTATATCTTCTATAGATCCTCTAGGAGTAGTCTCCTCCGACTAGCTTTAGAATATCGTTATCCTCCTAGCGAAGGCCCCGTGTTATACGAGCTAGGATTTTCTACTCGTGTTCTAGGCTTATCTTAACGAAGATTATATATGCCTTTTCTCCTTAGTTTCTTATTCGCTTTAATGCGTCTATTAAGATTTTCTAGATATCTAAGGGATCTTTCTTAACCGTTGGTGTTCTTCTAGCGTTTACTAGGTGTCTAACGTATTTCTTATTTAAAAAGGTAACTATTCTTTCCTTTTATCGGATATGCGGCTCGTGGGTTTCGAACTAGGGAATTTCTAGGATAATATCATGTCCTAGTATAGAGGTTATATTAAGTATAATTTTCTCCACGTGTTTTCTAATAGTAAGCTTTACGGGTTCTATTTCGACCCGAATCTACCCTTTATCGTAAGAGGCGGCGGACCCATCTACTGTTTTTAGCGAGTAGGAGTAGTCTTTCCCCGTAAGTCTAATATTATTTTAGGTAGCGAAGATATAGCTAATAAAGTTACCTTCTACTCTACTATCGAGTATAGCCATTACGGTTCGTTCGTAGATAGTTACTAGTATTCTAAGAACTCTTTCTATAATACGTGTGCCATTCGATATGCGTAAAACCTAGTTAAGGGACCTATCCGACGGCCCCTCCTAGGGTCTCTAAATAGGGGAGCCGTCTAGTTTTTTAACCTAGATTAGCCGTAGATTTTATTATATATATAATCTTTCTATTCGTTAACTTATAGGTATGCTTACTTCCAACGGGTCTAGTTACCATTATTTAGCTATCTTCGCTAATAGACCCGGTCCTTTCATACTTAGTATCTAAAGGTCGGACGGTTAAGTTTCTCGTCGGGGATTTACTATAGTATACGGTTCTAAATAGTTGCCGTTCCGTACTAGTAGAGAATTCTCGTAAGTTCTCGGAGGAAGTTATAGTCTGCTTATTCGCGTATAGAGATTCCTTAGTAGTAGCGTATAAGAAGCGTTGTATCTATAATTATCGGGAGTTTATACCTTTTTCCATCTTATTCGATCTAAGTTTCCTAAAGCGTATCCTAGTGCTATCCCTAGATAATCGTTAGAGCGAGGCTTCCTTAATGCGGAATCTATATCGTCTAGGTGCGGTTGCCCTATTCATCCTATAGGTAGCTACTAATACCGTATCTCTCGGCCAGAACTTCTAGTTCGGCGAGGGTATCTTATTTATCGGATAGTATTAGGGCATTCCCTATCTATACGCTATTCTTACTTTTAGTTATACTCTCGTAAAATTCTTCTATACTACTATTAACGAGTTCTTAGTCTAGGAGAAAATTATTAATAAGGTCTTCGATTTCTAGTATTTCCTCGTTACATATAGCTAGGTTTAACTATCGAGGTTCGGAGGGGTACTATCCGGTAGCTTACTTATCACTCTAGTAGGTAGTACAGTTGTCGTTAAAGTAGGCGGTCTAGCTTATAGCCGTATAGTTAACTTTCTTACTTATAGTAGATACGGAGCGGGGTTCTTCTTCTTCCTAGGTAGCGCTAGCGGTAGTCTTGCCGGGTTTATTTCGTTATAGGTAGCGGTATTAGGGGTTCTACTTATCTCCGCAGTAGATATAGAGTCCTTAGTTAAAGCGTTCTATTTTCTACTCCGTCTACTAACGTCGGGGTTATTGTTTATAGCCCTTATTATTTCGTTAAGTAGCATCTAATTCTATAGCGTCGCCTCCTTCTTAAGTATATTTAGGGCATATAGGGCGCGAAGTATTAGCTCTATAGTTATTTTCTTTATAGCGCTCCGTCTGTCACTCGAAGAGGCGGTTATCACACTTAATTACTAGCTTAATAAGTCCGTCTAGCGTTTTAGGGTCGTCCTGGGTTATAAGTTAATCCTTAACTTTTTCCTTAAGTCCTCGGTAGTAGTAATCTATAAAGGCGCGGTCTAACTAGTCATCGAGATAGGCCGCGGCCTTCTAGAACTTAGTAGTATACTCGGCTACTAAGGTTTTCTATTAAATGTTTATAATAGCTCGGCGTGCCTTATATACTTTATCTAGATCACCGAAGCTCTGCTTAATTTAGTTAACGAAGTATTTATAGCTAGCGAAGATCTTACTAGTATCTTTCTTCTATTAGCTTAGCTCCTTGCTTATACGGTCCCTAAGGTAGGGTTCAAACTACTAGGCTGTGGTGTCACGTAGGTACGTAGTAGTAAATATAACCTTTTAATCCTTACTTTCGAATTCGCGAGAGTTAAAGAAGAAGTAAAGGTCGAGTTAAGATAGAAAGGTTTAGAGCTTCTTTCGATTACTGTAGAAGAGATCGGGTTTAGCTATCTTCGTAGTAGTTTTCTTAACTCGGGCCGGCGACTCGTTTCTAGATGTAAGGTCCGTCGGGGGAGTCGTAATAGGAGCTAGTACCGAAGCGGAGGTAGCTTAGTTGCGGAGCTTATTTACTTATTAATAGAGCTGGGTATTCTCGTTAGTCTACTCCTAAAGTTATCCGCGTAGCTCGCCGATCTAGCCCTGCATATCTAAGATAACCTAAAAAAGGTCGGCTATAGTTAGCTATAGGGGACTATTATTATTTATATCGACGTCGTTTATTATATTACTTAGTTAGCGTTAAGTATTAGGTAATACTATCTTTCGTTAGTCATTTTTTTCCTCGGAACTACCTTCTCTTGCAAGGATAGTAGTTAAAGTATAACGGCGGCCTCTTCCACTAGGCTTTAGAGATACCTAGTAGGGTCGGGTAACGGTAGGTTTACCTTAAAGGACAAGAGAAGGGTAAAGAATTAGAATAATAGGTAGTAATTACGTAATAGATTAGGGCGCGGTGCGCGTTAGGCTTATTACCTCTAATAAGTCTATATTGGAATCTTAAGTTAACTACGAAGGTTAAAGTACTACCTAACGAGTGTGTTCTATATACTATAGGGAAGCTATAATAATCTAGGGATTAGAATGACTGTTAGATTAGTCGTAATATTAGATTAATCTAAGAGTTAGATTAATGCTAAGACTTTCGATCCATAAGTAGATCATGTAGACCTTACATAATATAGGCGCTAAAGCCTATTTCCTAGAATCCGACTTTTACATCGGTTAAGGAAGTATTATACTGCTAGACCATCGTTTCTTAGATTATGTAAGTTATCCGATATTCTCCTGTCCGTTTCCCTAGCTCGAAGCCGGTTTCCGGGATTCGTGATTCTTCCCTTAAGGATATTCTTCCCCTGCGGGATTTAACCTAGTCGGTGTTCCCGCGATCTTGCCGTGCCGCGTAGGCGTCGTTCCTATGCGGGCTTCTACTGCTGCCTTATCTAGGCCCATACGCGCCGTCTTTCCTTGGGGCTGGTTTTCCCGTGCGGGCGCGCTAGTGTTGCGGCTCTGCTATCCCTATGGGTTTCCGGCCCTTGCGGTGTTTTTTTCTGTGCGGGCTTTCTGCCCATGGGGTTATAAAGCCCTTGTCCCTCTGGGGTTTATAACACGCCTAAGTTATATAGGACCCACTAGACCTACTAGATAACGAAGAATCATAACTATCCTCTATAATACTTAGATAACTAAGGATACTAACTATTTACTACTATCTATAGATTACTATATATTTTATATAGTATATAGATATACTTATTAGATAGTACTTTAATCTTTATAGTTAACTTAAGATTCTAATATAGACTTATTAGAGATAATAAGCCTAACGCATACTACGCCTTAATCTATTATGTAATTACTATCTATTATTCTAATCCTTTATTCTTCTCTTATTCTTTAAGATAAACCTATTATTACCTAACCCTATTAGGTAATTCTAAAGCCTAGTAGAAGAGGCTGCTATTATACTTTAACTACTATTCTTATAAGGGAAGGTAGTTCCGAGAAGAGGAACGACTAATAAAAGATAGTATTATCTAATACTTAATGCTAACTAAGTAATATAATAAATAATATTAATATAAATAATAATAGTCCTCTATAGCCAACTATAGCCGACCTTTTTTAGGTTATCTAAGATATATAGGGCTAGATCGGCGAGCTATATAGACAACTTTAGAAGTAGACTAATAAGAATACCTAGCTCTATTAATAAGTAAACGAGCTCCGCAACTAAGCTACCTTCGCTCCGGCGCTAGCTCCTATTACGACTCCCCTAATAAACCTTACATCTAGAAACGAATCGCTAGCCCGAGTTAAAGAAACTACTATAAAGATAGCTAAACCTAATCTCTTCTATAGTAACTAAAAGAAGCTTTAAATCTTTCTATCTTAACTTAACCTTTACTTCTTCTTTAACTCTCGCGAATTTAAAAGTAAGGATCGAAAGGTTATATTCGCTACTACGTATCTACGCGATACCGTAGCCTAGTAGTTCGAACTCTACCTTAGGGACTATATAAGTAAGGAGCTAAGCTAATAAAAGGAAGATACTAGTAAGATCTTCGCTAGCTATAAATACTTTATTAACTAAATTAAATAGAGCTTCGGCGATCTAGATAAAGTATATAAGGCACGCCGAGCCATTATAAATATCTAATAGAAAACCTTAGTAGCCGAGTATACTACTAAGTTCTAGAAGACTACAGCCTATCTCGATAACTAGTCGGACCGCGCCTTTATAGATTACTACTACCGAGGACTTAAGGAAAAAGTTAAGGATTAACTTATAACCTAGGACGACCCTAAAATGCTAGATAAACTTATTAAGCTAGTAATTAAGTATGATAACTACCTCTTCGAGCGATAGACGGAGCGCTATAAAGAAAATAACTACGAAGCTAATACTTCGTGCCCTATACGCCCTAAATATACTTAAGAAGGAGGCGACGCTATAGAATTAGATGCTGCTTAACGAAACGATAAGGGCTATAAACGACCCCGATATTAGTAGATGGAGTAAGAAATAGAACGATTTAACTAAGGACTCTATATCTACTATAGAGATAAGTAGAACCCCTAACACCGCTATCTATAACAAAATAAACCCGGTAAGACTACCGCTAGCGTGTTACGAACCCCACGGGCGATAGTCCCGCACGGGCAAATATCCCTAAGGGACAGGAACCCTTACGGGAGGAAATCCCACAGGGGAATACTAACCGCAGAAAAACGGCACTTAGGGAGCTTAGTTAGAAAGCAAGCGGCGTAATAGAATCCCGTAGAAAAATAACTTCCTTAAGGAAATAGTTCCCGCACGAAAAGAATAAAAGGCTACAGTTACAAGAAACTATAGTCTAGCGGTATAATACTCCCTTAGCAAGGGTCGCGGGTAGAATCTAGGAAACCAGTAGAGAGGCACGTTACGCGATAATAAACAAGGTATACATCGCTATCGTTCGGCTAAGAAAGTCAGAAGTCGAATTCTAGGAAATAGGCATTAGCGCCTAGGTTACATACGACCCACCGAATCCATCCTAGATCTATACAGATCTAAGGACCACAGATCTAAACCCCAAAGATCCAACATATATAGATCTAGATTATTATAGCTTCCCTATAGTATATAGATATACTTATTAGATAGTACTTTAACCTTCGTAGTTAACTTAAGATTCTAATATAGACTTATTAGAGGTAATAAGCCTAATGCACACCGCGCCCTAATCTATTACGTAATTACTACCTATTATTCTAATCCTTTACCCTTCTCTTATTCTTTAAGGTAAACCTATTGTTACCCGACCCTACTAGGTAATTCTAAAGCCTAGTAGAAGAGGCCGCCGTTATACTTTAATTACTATCCTTATAAGGGAAGGTAGTTCTAAGAAGAGAAATAACTAAAGAAAGATAGTATTACCTAATACTTAACGCTAACTAAGTAATACAATAAATAACGCCGATATAAATAATAATAGTCCCCTATAGCTAACTATAGCCGACCTTTTTTAGGTCATCTAAGATATATAGGGCTAGATCGACGAGCTATGCGAATAACTTTAGAAGTAGACTAACGAGAACACCTAGCTCTATTAATAAGTAAATGAGCTCCGTAACTAAGCTACCTCCGCTCTAGCACCGACTCCTATTACGACTTCCCTAACGGACCTTACGTCTAGAAACGAGTCGCTAGCCTGAGTTAAAGAAACTACTATGAAGACGGCTAAACTCGATCTCTTCTACGGCAACTAAAAGAAGCTCTAAACCTTTCTATTTTAACTTAACCTTTACTTCTTCTTTAACTCTCGTGAATTTAAAAGTAAAGATCGAAAGATTATATTCGCCGCTACGTACCTACGCGACACCGTAGCCTAGTGGTTCGAATTCTACCTTAGGGACCGCATAAGCAAGGAGCTAAGCTAATAGAAGAAAGATATTAGTAAGATCTTTGCTAGCTATAAATACTTTGTTAACTAAATTAAATAGAGCTTCGGCGACCTAGATAAAGTATATAAGGCACGCCGAGCCATTATAAACATTTAATAGAAAACCTTAGTAGCCGAGTATACCACCAAGTTCTAGAAGGCTGTGGCCTATCTCGACGACTAGTCGGACCGCGCCTTTATAGATTACTACTACCGAGGACTTAAGGAAAAAGTTAAGAATTAACTTATAACCTAGGACGACCCTAAAACGCTAGACGAACTTATTAAGCTAGTAATTAAGTACGATAACCGCCTCTTCGAGCGACAGACGGAGCGCTATAAAGAAAATAACTATAGAGCTAATACTTCGCGCCCTACACGCCCTAAATATACTTAAGAAGGAGGCGACGCTATAGAATTAAATGCTATTTAACGAAACGATAAGGGCTATAAGCGATAACCCTAATATTAGTAGACGGAGTAAGAAATAAAATACTTTAACTAAGAACTCTATATCTACTACGGAGATAAGTAAAACCCTTAATACCGCTATCTATAACAGAATAAACCCGGTAAGACTACCGCTAGCGCTACCTAGAAAGAAGAAGAACCCCGCTCCGCATCTACTATAAGTAAGAAAGTTAACTATATAGCTATAAGCTAGACCGCCTACTTTAATAATAACTATACTACCTACTAGAGCGATAAGTAAGCTACCGGATAGTACCCCTCTGAACCCTAATAGTTAAACCTAGCTACACGTAATAAGAAAATACTAGAAATCGAAGACCTTATCGATAATTTTCTCCTAGACTAAGAACTCGTTAATAGTAGTATAGGAGAATTCTACGAGAGTATAACCGAAAGTAAGAATAGTATATAGTTAAGAGATACCCTAATACTATCTGATAAATAGAATACCCTCGCCGAACTAGAAGTTCTAGCCGAGAGATATAGTATTAGTAGCTACCTATAGGACGAATAGGGTAACCGTACCTAGACGATATAGATTCTATATTAAGAAAGCCTCGCTCTAATAGTTATCTAAAGATAGTACTAGGATACGCTTTAGAAAACTCGAATCGAATAAGACGGAAAAAGATATAAACTCCTAATAACTAGAAATACGATACTCCTTATACATTACTACTAAGAAATCTCTATACGCGAATAAGTAGACTATAACTTTCTTCGAGAACTCGCGAGAATTCTCTACTAGCACGAAACGGTAACTATCTAGAACCGTATACTATAGTAAATCCCCGACGAGAAACTTAACCGTCTGACCTTTAAATACTAAATACGAAAGAACCGGGTCTATTAGCAAAGATAGCTAAACAACGGTAACTAGACCCGTTAGAAGTAAGCACATCTACAAGTTAACGAATAGAAAGACTATATACATAATAAAATCTACAGCTAATCTAGGTTAAAAAACTAGACGGCTCCCCTATTTAGAAACCCTAGAAGGGGCCGTCGGATAAGTCCCTTAACTAGATTTCACGCACACTAAATAGTATACGTACCTTAGAAAGAGTTCTTAGAATACTAGTAACTATCTACGAACGAACCGCAATAGCTATACTCAATAGCGGAGTAGAAGGCAACTTTATTAGCTATATCTTCGCCACCTAAAATAATATTAAACTTACGGGGAAAGACTACCCCTACTTACTAAAAACGATAGATAGGTCCGTCGCCTCTTATAATAAAGGGTAGATTCGGGTCGAAATAGAACCCGCAAAGCTTACTATTAGAAAACACGTAGAGAAAATTATACTTAACGTAACCTCTATATTAAAATATAATATTATTCTAGGAATTCTATAGTTCGAAACCCACAAGCCGTATATCTAATAGAAGAAAAGAACAGTTACCTTTCTAAATAAAAAATACGTTAGACACCTAGTAAACGCTAAAAGAACACCGACGGTTAAGAAAGACCCCTTAGACATCTAGAAAATCTTAATAAATATACTAAAGCAAATAAGAAACCGAGGAGAAAAGACGTATATAATCTTTATTAAAATAAGCCTAGAACACGAGTAGAAAATCCTAGCTCGTATAACACAGGGCCTCCGCTAGGAGGATAATAACGTTCTAAAGCTAGTTAGAGAAGACTACCCCTAGAGAATCTATAGAAGATATAATCTATCCACGTATAAGTAGATAGATATTATTAAATAAGATATTTCGATAGCCGAGGTTAATATAGACCTCGACGGAATTATAAGGCCTACTCCGAACAAATTAGCATCTATACCGGAATTAGAAACCGTCCCATAACAGTTCTAGGACATACTAAGAATATTCTAGAAAAGAGGTAAAGAATAGCTACTAGAGTATTAGCTATAGGATTATAAGATACCCCTACTTCTAGAAGCGCAGCTAGCGTTTAAGCCTATATACTCCTTATCTAAGAAAGAGGCTAAAGCACTACGGGAATATATTAATAAGAACCTAGAACGAGGTTATATCCGCCCGTCGTTATTACCGGCCGGATACCCGATTCTATTCGTACTAAAGAAAAATAGTAAGCTCCGCCTCTATATTAACTACCGACAGCTAAATAATATTATAGTAAAAAACCGATACCCCTTACCTCGCATTAACGAACTATAGAATAAACTTAGACGCGCTAAGTACTTTATAAAGTTAGACCTCCGAGAAGGCTACTACCTAGTCCGCATTAAGAAAGGTAAAGAATAGAAAACGGCGTTCCGAACTAGATTCGGCTACTACGTG
>JAJJID010000532.1:0-24280 GCA_022204955.1 Macrophomina pseudophaseolina
GTCTGCGAAGGCTCGGGCGACGGCTTCCACGGCTTAGGCTGTGCCTCGTACCCCTCCGAGGCCTATAAGACGTTAGCGCCCTGCCAAATTGGCTGAATAACTGGCTCGTGAAAGAGCCCAGAGGATGGCGAATAAGGCTCCAACGTATAAGGTGTCTAAGAAGGCTTAGAAAGCGTCCTCTGGCCGCCCTTACGCGCCTACGCCATCGGCTCGCTCGTCGTTACCCTTCTAAGGCTTTAGCGACCCGATTGAGACGTCTGACGACGCTCCTCCGTCCTTACTACCTATTATTACTATCGAGTACGTTGTTGCTTTGCGAACGAGCGGCGCGAAGCTATATTTAGAGGACGAGAGACGTGATATAAGGATCTTTTCGTTAGGCGACGTTATAAACTAGCGCGAGGTCGATGACTGGGCTAATAGCGTCGTAAGTAGCCTCTTAACGAGTATTAGACGCCCTTTCGAGCGCTCTAAGATCTGTGTTATCGTAAGCCATGATCGTTTGGCATAGGCTGGCCGTCCTACTATAGATATTAGCTCTTAGTAGGACTTTAATAAAGTAGAGGCGCTTATCGAACGTAATACTAAGGCTGGTAAGAAAGGTTATTAAATTGAAGTCGTCTGCTATATAAGGCCGGCACTAACGCCTTAAGAGACAGCTTAAGTAGCTAATCGAGTAGCGAATAAGCGAACGGCGGCAGCTTTATTAGAAGACCCTACGGCGGCGACGTTAAATTAGCAAGTAGATTAAATAAGGGAGTTACTAACGTCTCTAAGTAATAGAGAAGGAGGAGGAGGCCGCGGCCGTACAACGACTACTACTACTCACCGTCAGCAGCTACCGGATTATATTATTACCGAACTCGCAAGCGGCAACGTTGGTGTCGTACTAACGACTCGTTAGCGCTGCCAACACCGCTAATGCCGTAATTATACTAGCACCTACTATCATCCACAAGGTCAGGATGGCCCTTATAACCATATAAAGCTTAACGGCGCCCTCCTAAGTATGTGGGGTGACGCTATACGCAAAGGAGAGGCAACAATCGATAAATTGCCAGGCAGTGTAGCTATACGAGCTATTAGAGCTTAGGAGGCCTTAAGGAGGACTCGTTAACCGTATAAGCCACCTCTAGTAAGCGCTATACCCTTTATATCACCTTTCTGGAACCCATAGACGCTTCCGCCACCGCTAGGCTATAGTATAGCATACCTATAATCGTATTTAGCTTTTCCTCCGCCGCCTGCAGCGCCTACGGTAGTAATCCCTTCTTACGAGCCTTCGTTAAGCCCAATTAGGCTCGAGGAATCACCCTCTTAGCAGCTAGCTGGTTTCTTTACTTGGCTAGAGAGTTAGCCTTCGTTTAGAAGCTCAAATCTCCAGCGAGTATACTAAATTCTTATAGATAGCGAGTGGGATCTTAAAGGGCTAAGGAATGATATTTCTATAGTATAGTGGGCTAGTTGGGGCTTGCCCGAGGGCCTTCTTCAGCGCCTTAAACGTGAGGTACGTCGCTATAGAGGCGTACGGCTCGCTACTACTACTTACTAATAGGAAGAGCCTCTTCTACGCCGCAGTAGCCCGCCTTTCTAAAGTGTGATAGGGCGGAAGTAGTAGAAGTAGCTATATTAATTGCATAGCGTAGGAAGGACCCAAAATTAGTATACTCCGAGGTATAAGCGTAGTTGCGACGAATCCACGTCTTAATGTCGTAAAAGCTATGCTTAATGGGGTTAAGTTTAGGGCAGTATGGAGGAAGAAATACGAGGTGGATACCGGCGGCGCGAACGGCTTCTCGAATCTCCTACTTTTATTAATAGAATATACTAAGCTTTATGAGAACCTTAAACTTACTGGCGCTCGGTGGATCGAGGCGTTATCTATAATAATAATATAATAGCCTCCGCGGAGCTGTGGCAATACCGTCTCTTATAACTACCGTAGTAGAACTTCCGTATTAATCGTTACTTGCTCGACAAGTACTCCCTCTATATAGCCATCTAGTGTATACGCCGGTAGAATACTTTAGCGTGGTGAGCGTCGTATTGAGCCTTCCACCGTCGCCTCGACGCCCACCGAGCTCCACCTATATAAGCGCTAGCCAGTACGCTCGTTAGCACTAGACTCGTTAATAAATACTAATTGATTAGGGTTAAAGGCAAGCATGCGGCCACGAAAGATGGCCTTCGTAATTAGGCAACGTTCTACAGCCCTTCTACGAACGTAAGTACGACTCTAGCCGCGGCGATAAAGTGTACGCTAAAGAGTCGTAATATGTACAACAACACCACAAGTTTGCTCTATATACTATGTTATTTCGTTAAGATAAGCCGTAGGGTTTGAGTCTAGGAAGTTCAGAAGCACCTATAGCTATTAGCTATATAAAATATGTAGGAGGGGGCTGCTACATCTTCTTTATGAGCTGTGAGGGTTCTCTTCCGCCCATTAGGGCTAGTTGGTGCGTACGGCTCGCCCTAAACACGTAGATTGCGCTTAATACGGTACATAGACGCTTTATGACACTTGGCGGCGTCTACAATAGCGCCTGTATGCCATTGGGCGCGTAGGCAGTCGAGGATTGTAACGATTTGGTGCTCTTGGAGGCGAGGAGGTGCTATGAGTGCTGTTATGCTGTGCTACAACACCAGGGTATTACCGCAAAAGGAAGTTCACGATGTAATGAGACGAAGAAGCACGAAGAAACGCGTTGTTTGGGCGACTTGGGGTGGGTAGGACGTTTGGGCGCGTTCTCGCTTTTTTTGGTGAGGTCGCGCGCGAAAAATCCGGGGATTAGGCCCCCCGTCGCTAATGATTTGCAAACCCCAGTAGCGCCAGCGGTGGAGACTTAACGTGGTCGCCGCTCGAGAAATGGGCTCGACCGGCTTTTCGCAGATGGAGTTCAAGGCCGATGCTCCTACTTGGTATGCAGCCGTCTTGGGCGGCCTGCTTTTTCTACTGCTAGCCATGCGTCTCGTCTATCTTGTCGGCACCGCCGTATACTCTTATTGTAGACCGCATATTCTGGCTCGGTTCGTCTATTTAGAACGCCCCCTACCCTTTCGGTCCCTCTTACGCCCTGCGTTGATGGTCGCCGTGGCCTACATCGCTGTTAACGCTGTTCCTCTGGCGGTAGGCACGGCATCGCTTTAAGAGGCCGGGTCTAGAGCGGGCTTGGTGGCGCTCGCCAATCTTGTCTTCCTGACGCTGGACTCTGGCACGTTAGCGCTACTTGCACACCTGCGTCGGTTTCGTCGCCTCGGTGGAAGTCCTTCTCCACGCCGTAGTTGCCATCTCTTCGGACGGCTTCTACCTTACTCGGGCCAACTCCCTCGGCATTGCGGTGAGGTGGCTAAAGCACCTATCCTTAAACACATCCGACATCCTATATGAAGCGCACCTTATAAATATCTACTAAGCACCCACTAACTTATGCCTAGGCGGGGGGAGCGGTGGCAGCCTCTTGCTTCTCCGGAGTCTTTCTTCTTTAGGGTAGACCCTACGAACTCGCGCTCGTATGCCACTCGCTTTTGTGGAAAATGCTCGTCGCTGCCCTTTGGATCTACATTAGTTCGGCTACCACCACGACCAAGATCTTACGCATCCTCGCAACGACGTTTCCGCTAGCCATACTGTCGTGGAGATGGCTTCGCATCGCCTGGCGTACCTTTAGCTGGATACGTGGGAGCACTATGGCTAGCGTTCGCCTTATAGGCGACACCCTACAGCGAATAATAACCTGTCTAAGACCGTGGAAGGTGACTGCCGGTCAGTACATCCACCTGACCGTGCCTAGAGCGAACACATTTGCAGTCTTTCAACGGCACCCGTTCGCTATATCCTGGTGGAAGCGCCTTGAGGGCTCTCTCGAGCTGACGCTCCTCATCCAACCGCGAGACGGTTTTATAAAAATGCTGGAGTGTGGGATTTGGTGGTGATACCATCAATTGAGAATGAGTGGCATGAGGCGTGAGAGGGACGCTCAGGGGAGTCCTCTTATCCGTCCTCTTCCATGACTAAGCTAAAGTTTATTGTGCACACACGTGATATTCCAACATGGAGCGACTCGTCGACAGCGACGTCAGCGCATGGATTGATGGCCCTCATAGCTACGGTCACAATCTCGACGATTTCGGTACTATTGTACTGTTTTCCACCGGCATCGGTATTTGGTCTTATCTCTTACACGTAAGCCAGCTTGTTAGAGGCTACCAGCAAGGACTTGTCAAGGCAAAATCGATACGATTACACTGGCTCGTGGATAAAGATGGTACTCGTCGTCACCCGCTTGCGATGGATGCTGCTAACGGCGTCTTGATAGGGCAGCAACGGGACACTAAGCTAATAATAGATAGACTACTGGAGGAGGACAAAAAGTTGAACGTGTAAGTGGGTAATGGTCAACTCCCAATGCCTCCACCGCTTACTTTTAGAGCCCAGCGTCTCGAGATTTATATCTACGTTCCTGACAGATACCTACCTTTCGCCCAGTCGACGGGTCGGACCGGGATGGCTTAGGGTCGAAGGATTATTACCAAGTTTGCAGCGCCCGTTATCGAAGCTATAATCGAAGAGGTCTTGCCGGAAGATAATAGAAAGGTCGTAATTTCTAGTAAGTGTCTGTGCAAGTTGCCGAGCGGCCGCTAATAGCTGTAGTAAGCGCATACGACCGCTACGGTGTCGCATTTAGGACGGCGCTTGTAAAGAGTCCGCCTAGAAATGTATCCCTCATTTAGGAGGAGTTCTAACCTTCCTACGGCGAATCGGCGTACGGCCGGTCGGGGCCCGTCCGAAGGCATCATATAAGCTTCTAGTGCAGAGGAGATCCTTGATTTCCGGTGGACGCGCTGATAGTGTAGAGGACTTATTTGGATCGATAGGTTGTAAAATAGATTTACTCTATAACTACTAGGCAGTCATTAATGGAGGCTTCGCAACAGCTACTTATAGCCTCTATCTATATAAAACGCCTACCACGCCTGCTACGACTTTCCCATGCCTGACTTAAGCGTCTATATAGCCATATATAACTCTCTGTTAACTTTCAAAGAGCATCTGCTCCTCGCGCTCGGAGAGCCGACCGTCTATAGACTACAGTTCGATGCGTGCACGAACGGACGCTATGCTGGACAAGAATCGCTGCGCGTGTATGGAGTAGTCTCTGTAGAACTGGACCTCCAGACGAAGCCTGCAATTATCCCTAGTGAGATTCTCGATCTTTTCGTGAGTATTATTTGTTCTAGCCTTGCTCGTAGCGCCTACACGTACGTGCAAGGCCTTAAGCGCCACCGTCGAGCCGGAGCGCATGCCGATCCTTTCGTCGATCGAGTTAAGCTCGGGGGGTCCGTCTGCCGCCTTTTGAGCAACGGCCATGGTAATTCGAAGCCCCGGCGAGACTTAGTAAAGGAAAGGGCAGGGAAGAGAATGAGGAACATGGAAGCAGAACTAGTTAGAGAGGTCTCGTACTTATATGCATCGCAACCTCAGTAAAATTTAATATTCCGGTAATTTAAGCCTTCTCGTAGCCTCACGAATTATGAACGTTCTGATGTATACAGAGAGCCCATCTTCGCTCCCATGCTTCCGAAGAATATATACGGAATCTCCTAAAGATAGCTATACACCTGGCCGTCGCTAGCTCGAGCTGCGAATTACAAGGTCGGATGGAAATAGAGGATCGGCGGTTGCTATACCCTCGTCGACGCTTAGGCTATGCTCTTTAGGGGATCCGAGCGCACGCGGCTACTATGCCGCAACGCTGCTGGCCCATGTTGATGCCGTATATGCATGTGCAGCCTACGCCGCAACTAGTGCAGACTCACGGAAAAGTTGGAGCAGACGATCCGATAGGTCAACGGAGAAGCACCACTTGTTCGGAAAAAGTCACGAAAATTCCCCTAGTAGGGGCAGGCGTACAGCGCATGACGCACGACGCAGTCACAAATGATAATTAGGCTTTGTATTGATGCCTTCGAGGCAATCCATTAATCCCTTCGTTCGGCTCCCTTATATCGGCACGCTACCGGGAAGACAATAGAAATTCCTCCGCTATCTGCAGCTGGCAGAAGGCCAATTTGTTCTAAAGTATTATATTGTCTAGAATCGTCCACCCGTCGCCGAGGTTACGAGAGATCGCAATATCGTGTTTAAGAAGGAGCTCGTTGTATTTTTCTATAAGATCCGCATAATCGTGCATTATGCCGATGAACTTTTGTATCCAGTAGCTTACCTCACTGAGGAGGCAAGCAAGTCTATGTGCTTCGGCTCGCGTGTACTCGAGGACTGACTTTCCGCGATCGTGCAGCTCCTGTAGTCTAGGCGGCTCTATTTCATCGAGGATGTCTCGCGTTTCAATTTAAGTCTAAGAGATTAGTCTCGCGCTAAAAAGGCAACTTTGAGATCTTACCTTATTATGGTAGCTTATATTGTTGTGAGATTTCAGAGAGGTTGGAGGATTAGATCTGTTGACGCATTGTGGAGGTGCGGAGCCTTTATAATTACAGGTCCACACACCTAGGGACGCGGCTATTACATCGCTGGTCAATTCTTCTAGGTCTCGACATGCGTGAGACGCGGGCTGTCGGAACCTAGGTATAATTCGTGCACATGCCTTATCTCGCCCCCAACCCACAGGGGCGTATGTCCACCAGGGCGCTACGAGGGTCTGAGGCGTGGCTACTATCTTCCCCTAAGAATAGCCAGCGCTTAACCGCGCCGCATATGAGCTAAGAAAAAGGTATAGGGATGGATTTGCAGGCGGATCGGGCACTTGATTCATCCGTCACTTTCGATCAATTAAAGCATCCGCTCTTGGTTCCGGTGTCATTTCAGATAGCCCCATCCGAAGGCTACAGTGGCTCCACCACCGTAGAACGCCGCATTCACATAGGCATGCTGGACTCTCTTAATTTCTTATACTATTGGCTCTGAGGAAGTCGATCGGCAGAACCTCATAATTCTTATAGAAATTGTCGGTTTCCCCTCTTCATTTTTCCCTCTGACTCTTACGGAGGCTCCTAAGTACTTAGTAGAGGATGGAAACGACGGAAACTGGCGATATCCGGAGCGTGGATTCGAAGAACGATCGGAGGGGCCGAATGGAAGGCAGACATTCTAATGGTTTCATATCTCGTCGAACACGGATTCACCTACCCGCCACTCCCTCACCGCGGCCTTATATAAAACAATTAATTGACCGCTACGCTCAGCAACGAGAATAATATCCTAGCGCGACTATCCTACGAGCCAAGCTAGACGACCTGACCGTCTTTAAAGATATCTGGGCTCTCTACAAAAGGACGATAGAGCGTATTTTTATCGGCTGCTTGGATTATATGACAGATAAACACGAGCCACACTGGAGCGAATTCGAGCCGAGTCCTAACAATAGGGAGTAAGGGAGCCTTACTATAAGTAAAGTTCCAGGGCCACTATACGGGTATAATGATCTGACCCATCTTAAGGGGAAAGGCCAAATTGCGCGACGGCTGCGGCTTTCGCCACGATGAATAGAGCGGATAGCTTACAAGTGATCTGGCTTAGCAAGTTTAATAAACTAGAGAAGAGGAAAACACGTTGCCATAATCTCGATAGTCAACTTATATATACCGCAGAAGACTCTGTAATCTTAAGAGCAATCGGAATCTCCTGCAACTTTCACTAAGCCCCTAGACCTCATATCAGCCTATTTGAACGTGACTCTTTAGTATCCAAGCCCCTTTGGCTTCGTCCTACGCCGACGAGGACTCGCCCTGATCAGTCTAATCCATATCTACGGAGCGGCTAATGAGGTGCTCGATGGTGCCGTGCACTTCCTGTGTCTAGGGTAACAGCTCGTCCATGTATTTTTCGGTGTTCGTGATCCGCTGCCCGTTCAACTCAAGAGCGGCTTCGACGGCTCTTTTCAACCCCTGCAACTTGGCTTGGATCTTGCTTAGCTCCTCTCGAATGGCCTGCATAGGGTCGGGACTTTCGACGGCATGCGAATTCTCGAAGCCGCAGTTTTCCCCCGCTCGATCAGAAGCTCGGGCTGCATCCGGCAGGTTACAGTACCAGCTACTGGTCGTGTCTGGTACGCTATAGTTGCTAGGGACGGCCTCGAGACCGAGGTCCCAACTTATTGTAGAGTAGGGCTCCGTGTAATCGGAACGAGTAGTACTATCTTCCACGGGGACTGCGTCATTGATAGCATCCACGACCTTCTGGAAACCCAAATCGATCAACGTATTCATGTTAAGCTTAGCTCTCGCAACCCTCTGCTTCGAGATAGAGAATGGTTAATAATATATGCCATCTTGCGGAGGATGAACTTTTGAATACTGGCGTTCGTCCGCATGCCTACTAGGTAAGCAGTCGGGGAAAGGTGGTAGGCTACGCTAGGAAGTAGTCTAGATAGATGGGAATATTTCGAAGGCAGAGGAGAAAGGCCAGACCCGGAGTTTTTGGTGAGCCCAGAGCGCCGCTGACATTATGGGGTCTTCTACAGTTGTTGTACTGCTGGACTATGCAGTCCAGCACTTAGGGAGGCGTTTTAAGTGCAGGCCCGGGGATCCCGGGCACCCAAAGACATCGACCGGTCTTTCTTTAAATTTTCAGGCAAGAGAGACTATCTAGCAGAACGAAATATTGCACCTCTTTCCTATTGAAAGCTATAATGGTTATAAAAAGGCGTTATATTAAGAAGGAGGAATAGCTCCTCCGTTAGCTAAAGTCCACACATCCGAGTAACTCATGGGACATAATTGCCGAACTTTATAACGCGAAGGTCGGAGACAAGTCCAGGCGGAGGACTGGACTGGGCTTACAGCTAAAATTTAACAAGATTTAGGCGCGCGAGAAGCGGCTAGGCCAGTTTCCCGATAGTCCTCTTATTCTTCAGCACCACTCGCCGAAACGAGTCTCCTCTATATGTCCCAGAATTAAGTCAGCTCCATGCGCCTCAAGAAACCCCTCCACAGACCTCTGCACAGTCGTGCATATCTCTCTAGCGGAGGGAGGAAACAAAGGGGATTCTTTAGATTGACGTCGCTCCAGAGTCCAATTCGGGCGCCCACTTGGCAAGCAGACCGCAAAGCTCCAGCCTTTCACCGGGGAGCCGCTCCCGGTGCAGTTTGAGCGCCTGGATCTTCTCGGCCATTCGCATAATTCGTTCGGAAATCGGCGTCGAGAGCCTCGCCTCCTGGTAGCAAGCGTCGAGCTCCCGCTCGAGAGTGCATAGCGCGTCGACGTGCCGGGAACGTGAGTAATCCATGGCCGGGTGAGGGTGGAAGACAGACGTTTGAGAGCCGAATGACCGAAGAGCAGCAGTCGACGTGGTCTTCCAATGTTGTGCTCTTCCAATGTTGTGCTCGTGGGGGCGGGTTCATGTAACCATGAGAGGTAGGGCCCTTAAAAAAAATGCGAGGAGATACTACACACAAGCAAGACCCCTGCGCGGGGCGTAACAAACATCTCGGGTTTCCCTTTTTCTCTTTTCATCTTCAGGAGGGGCCCTTTCACAGCAGATTCTGCAGGCGACTTTGGTACCGCTTGAAGAACGGATTTCCCCCCTTGCGTCAGCCAGGCGCGAATCCCACCACTTTAAATCCTCTGCACACATTGACCGTAACACAGCAGCAAGGCAGACATCTTAGTCCGACAAGGCAACAAAGTCTCAGCGCCGTTCCACGAGCGAATGCACGGACATTATGACGGCGCTGCGGTGAGCGCGTTGTCCGCCTGGGTTGGGACACCCATTCGCGCGCATTTATCCTACCTCAGGTGACATAAACGTCAAGATCTGTGCGCGGAATCCCAGTGCTGATGCTTGTGGTTGTCCGCTGCTTCTCAGCTGGGCCACGCTGGCCTTCTCTGTCATGTTTGTAACCCCGCCGACCAGGTCTCAGTGAAATATCATTTGTGGGACGTAGCCCTCGACTCTACGCCTAATATGAAGTTACGCAGAGACTGATGTTGAAGCGGAATCGCGCTTGGCTAGTACGTGGCAGGCAATCGTTCAACCATGCATGGCTAAGACAGATGATGGAGAATAAAGCCAAGTCCTCAACCAATAAACGTTTTCTTTTTGATGTTCTGTTCAAAGAGTCTCCATGGGCACGCCATGTGATGTCAAAGCCGTGTGGATAGGTCTATCGCACTAGTCTTGCCTCGAGTAATCTATATCATTTCCCGTCCTCCAAATTATACTATTTTCACCCTCCGTACGCTTACCACGAAAATCAAACATGTTCCACTCTATATGTGCTCGTAACAACAATGTCATCCCCATCGGCGGCCCCAGGCCACGCAGTGTCGGTATTACCTTTGTTGGCTCTACCTGCTTTCGAGACCGTCACACCCCTATCAACGGAGCCAAGTGGAAGGCTGTCTCCTCGGCTACGGCCGCGGCCGGGGCGCGACCTCCCTCCTCTAGAGGAGAAGAACTTGTTCCACAAGGACATGGCCGATCCGTCGCTCGAATATCCGAGGAGCTTCGGCACGTATTGTTTTGCAAGAGGTTTGAGCGTAACAATGGACTGGCACATGATACCGACCATGATCTCAATGGACCTGGGGGATAGTCACAGTCGTCAGTCATAAGGCCCTGCCCAGCATGAAAGGGGCACATAGGATCGTGCACTGCTTACGACCAGTTGCAAACCTTCGCTTGCTCGAGCGTAAAGTCTGCTTTTCCGGGTAGTCTCTGGATGATGACGAGACGCACGATACTGGCGACGACGACGCTACGGGCATAGTGTTAGCTTCCAGGCTAATTTGCCTCGTCTACCAGAACCTGGAGGTGGTGGGGATATTACAAAGAGCCGCCGGCTAGCACGAGTCCGACAATTACACGCTGTCCAATCGGGAGTTGCAGCTTGTGGACCATGGGAATAGGCTACTCTCATCAGCATCTCCTTTCATGTCCTGTATGGTTAAAGACTGCCCTTACCATCAATATGATGATTACATCAGTTATGATGTTGGCGATTGCTTGCGCGAGAGCCAACGTCGCGATACAGTCGGCCTTGGTTGGATCTGTAGGCTTGCATCCTGCAGTGGTCTACAAGAAGTCAGTTGAGGAGGAACTTGGCAGCCTTGGGAGGACAGACAATGAAGGTAGTTGCCAGAGTATAGCCCAGGATGATGACTAAGAGAGCATATATGGCAAGCCGGAACAACTTATCCGGATTGACGTGGCGGTATCTGTATATGCATTAGCTGTTGCTGTCAACACTCCGTGGATGATGGGGCACACGTGAGTAGGATGGAAAACTTGGAGAGCATCGGGGCCCAGCTTCAATCGAAATAGGTGAGCATATCGGGTCAACAGGCTGACATTAGAGATGACGTACCAGTATGTGGTAACCACTGGTATGCTCCACTTCAACGGGTTTAGTGCGAATAATGAAATGTAGGTCGAGATTGGTCACTCTCACCTCAGCATATTTCACGACCTGTGCGAGGCTCACATTCCATAGATGATCGCCGAAACCGTACTGCATCCCTGGAAATTGATCAGTATTTCGATTTGATCAATTTCGGCCCGAGAAGCAAGGCGCACATTGTACACAGCAGATGATGAAGCCAATACCCATGAGCTGTCGTTTGACTTCTTAGCTTGCGTGAACGAGACGTGAAGGTAACATAACTACCCATGCTGCTACAACTGCATCTACCAGAAATCAGCATGAGTCTAGGCACAGTGGGAGAATCAAATTCACTTACAGTCATCCAAGCCTACATGCTTGACGACGACTGCACGGGTCCACATCCTCAAAGCCACCGCAACGGTTGCGCCGGCTGTGACACCACTGGAAATGATGATGAAGTCCCTCTGCACTGAAGTCATGGGCCCGTCAAGGTCAGTGGTCTCGCCCGGCGGCGCCGCCATGGCGGGAGTGCTTTCCAGGTCCATGTCAGCGGTGAATGGCTTGGCGGAGGCGATATTAGCCGCCGAAACCCTCGGGACGGAAAGGAAAACAGATGCCACCGGAGCGAAAGTGCACGAAGAAACGAGGGGAAGGATGAGTGAAGGCAAAGAAGGTTCGCTGAATCAAGGGAGTGAAAGGGGATAGCTGCATGCCTGTGAGATGCAGGCCCTACCGCGCCGCCTGAAAATACCCAATCAGGTACTGCACGGCGTCGAGTATTGCTTGGGAGCCTCCCTTTGAAACGACCATCACCAAGAAGGCTAAAAATCCGGCCCGCCGGATAGGATCCAAGACTGCCTCGTATACGCGTACATGGTCCTCCTGATTGGCAGCGTTCGAGTCAGAGGCACTCCCTGATGAATCTCGCTTCAGGATCGCTATTTGGCACTCCAGACCTACACGCGAGGAATATTTTCCCCTGTTGCACGAAGGATTGGTGCAGATACACCAACATTTCTTTTATACCGGTGTAGGCCGTAAGTATCCGTAAATAAAGCGAAGAAATACGATCACCGATTGGACGGTTCTTCTCCGCGGCCGACGAGTCAAGTCAATGCAGCCCTTGTCATGTTGCGCCGCACCGATACAGGCAGAATACATAAGCACGGATACCATTGGCTCCAACATCCCACCTAATTGTGTGGCGCCAAGGGTGCTGCAGCTCGAACATATCCGCATACGGCAACCAGAATGCAGATTACACAGCTAGCATGCACGAGGCGAGCGGCACCACTGCAGGGCACGCGGCCCCGGTCCCGACTCGGTCTGGATGTCTCAGCACATCCCCCTCGAGGCGCCGCATGCCGGGACAAGATGTTTCCGGGCCGGAGAGGGGTGTTCTGATAAGAGGCCGAAACGGCAGAACGCCCCGGCCCTTGGTCCGCATAGAACGGCAGTTCAAAACACGAATTCCTTTTTTTTCTCCGTCCTGAAGGGAGAAAAAACATGGGCGCGTGGGGCTCCGGTTTGCTCGCACTCGTCGCGACTGCAAGCGTCTCGGGCGTGTTCGCGCACCAGCTGTTCTTCCGCCGTGTCGACGTCGACAACCATCCGTTTCTGCTGCTCGCCGCCTCATTCGGGCTGTACCTGGCGCTGGCAACGGTTCTGCAGATCCAATACTCCCAGTATGCCTCTGCAATTGCCTCTCGTGGAGTCGCGTTTCTCCTCATGTCCTCTTTTGTATCGTCGATATGGGCCAGCATATTGACATACCGAGCATTCTTCCATCCGTTGAATAACTTCCCGGGCCCATTTTCGGCACGCCTGTCCAAGTTCTGGGCTGTCAGACAGGCAATCAAAAGCGGTTTGAAGTGGTACAAGGTCGACGCTGCGCTGCATGAGAAGTATGGTGATTATGTGCGCACCGGTATGCCATTTTCCTCGACGGGCCCGCATGATCGAAGAGGGTGAAAGAATGAAATCTGATCATGGGACACGACAGGCCCCCGGGAACTCTCCATCCGTGACCCCAAAGCGCTGAACCCCATCTTGGGCTTCACGTCAAAGACGCTGAAGGGCCCTTTCTACGACGGTATGGAGGATTCCGTAAGCACCACCCGGGACAAAAAACTCCACAAGTCAAGGCGCAAGCTCTGGGATACGTCGATGAAGCAATGTATGGATCTCACTTCTCCAGCTCTCCCGCCCCATGGTCCGAGCGCCGAGAGTGCTAGTGCATGTTTCAGTCTATTGACTCCGATATCAGTGCTCTCCACGTACACTCCCCGGCTGGAACAATTCACCGACATCCTGCTCGAGCGCATTAGCAAGAATGCCGGCAAACCGGTTCCTATCAACGACTTGGCAATACACTACAGCTACGACGTCATGACGCAGCTTGCCTTTGGCGAACCCGGCGGCTTTGTGGATGGCAGCGCGGACGACGTGGCCACCGAGATGCTCGATGGAATGCAGAAAGGCGTTGATGCCATTGGAATCCTTTGCCAAATGCCTTGGGTCCTGGGTATTTTGATGGCCCTGGCTACGGTGATTCCCACGCCGATGAGCACCTTCAATGGATGGGCAGCGAAGTCGTTGGAGCGGAGGATGAAGGTACACACCGTCCTGCCCGATTTCCCGCAGCAGCACGTGGAAGAAGAAAGGTGAAGAAGTGATGCTGATTGCATCGCGGCACAGATGAAGAACCCGAAACCCGACCTCATCGGCCACCTCATCGCAGAGACGGCACCCGACGATAAGAAGGGACAGCACATGCTCTTCACAGATTCCCGCGTCATCGTCAGCGCCGGAAGGTCAGCCTCCTCGCTCTGTTCACCCAAAACCAAGGCTTCTTTGAAACTCACCGCAGTCTCGCAGCGACACGACGGCCACCGCCATCACCGAGATCCTCATCATGCTCGCCCTGCGCCCCGCCTATGTCGCCGCCCTCCGCGCCGAGATGGACCCCGTATTCGCCACCGACGGCGAGTACTCGTGCCAGAAGGCATATCCGGTGCTGGACTCGCTCATCAACGAGACGCTGCGGCTGTATCCGCCCGTGCTGTTCGGCTCCCCCCGCGTCACGCCGCCGGGCGGCCTCAAGATCGGCGACGTGTTCGTGCCCGAGGACACGGTCGTGTACGTGCCGGGCTGGCAGCTGCACCACGACGCGCGCAACTTCCCCCAGCCGGACGAGTTCATCCCGGAGCGGTGGACGACGCGGCCGGAGCTGCTCGTGAACAGGAGCGCGTTCATTCCTTTCTTGATCGGTGAGTTTGGGACGCTTTGGTTTTCTTCTTCTTCTTCTTCTTCTTCTTCTTCTTCTGTCTCTCTTTCCCTTCGTCTGACGTATGCTGGGACCTCCGGAGCACGATGTGGCTGATTTTATTCTTCTCTGCAGGTGAGAACAATTGCCCGGGGAAGCCTCTCGCCATGATGGAGATCCGCTCCGTTATTGCGAGGACCATCCACTCCTACGACGTCAGCTTTCCCGAAGGAGAATCAGTGACGGAGAAGAGCTTTTTTGGTGGCGTCAAGGACCACTTTATTGCCGGCGTGCCGAGGCAGAGCCTCGTATTCACTAGGAGAGTGGATTAAAATGAAGACCGAGACGGATGGATACAAATCTTGTGGACTGCCGATATTAATTCTTTGCATGTGAGCCGTGGAACCGTACGAAATGGAATCATCATATATCTCAAGATCCATCTCGTTGCGTTCCCGGTCCACTCATACTCTTGTATCACTCTATTGACATATTCAATATTTTCGATCGATCTCCAAGATGCACATAGCTTTCTCATACGTACTTTTCTGTGAATAGTTCGGAATCAGAGAACAGCATCAGCCATCACCACAAAAGGAAAATTCAGGGCGCTGATAGCGGGCATGCTCTACGACGTCTCATCGAGCTGATTTCCCCTTTTGTTGAGACCTTGAAGTACTACAATAATGTGATTATGATTCTCCAATCCTGTGAATTGAACATCTGTGGACGAACCGTACATGTAGTTTTCCATCTGTACACTCTTGAGTGTAGCAATCGCATCTCACGTGGGGCGGATGTCTTACAATCAACTCTTCTGCATCCGTCAGGGTTACCAAAGATAAATGAAAGACTATCTTGGAGGCTCTTTGCATTGAACCTCGCTCAATTGAAGTCGTGCGGAAAATTTAAACTGGTGTGTTATGATGATGATAATCTTCTCCTTTACATTTTAATTTGATTAGATGGTAACTCAGAACTTTCAAGGGTATTTTTGTCTTAAAGTAGTCCTGTATTTATAGAACAAAAGCGGTATTGGCACGAAAGCCACGGCTAAGAATCTCAACAAGCTATTTCCCCATCTCAGCCCGAGTTTGCCATACAAAGGCGGTCCAGCGCGAGGAAGGAATGCAGCGAAGATTGAGCGTAGCATAGTCACGGCTGCAAGAGCGGAAGCAGCTTGCGCTGGGCCGAAGGCGTCGACGAGATAGAGCTGTGCCGGCATCTACATTTCCTCATCGTTAGAAAAAAAAAAAAAGGTCCTTGGTGTTGGCAAGAGAGAGAGACCGAGGGTACGCCTGCCAGTATAAACAGGCTGCCGAATCCTACGAAAGCCGCTCGGATAAGCGGAACAATCCAATGTATTTCTGAGTCAGCAGCCCATCCGTACCAGAAACATCCCAATTGGCATGATGAGATAAAACACTGCCATCATTGCCAGCCGATTTTCTGGCTCGACGAATCCCTTGGCATTGTGCCAGCGGAGAAGCCTGCCGCTGGTGGAGCTGAAAATTGCCCCGGCCAGCAGCATTCCAGTGCCCATCCCTAGGTAACAGAGGCCCGAGATACCCAGGGAGAAGCCGTATTGATCCTGGAAGACGGAAGGAAACGTGGTGATGAGCAGAAAAGTCCATCCGAATGCAAAGGCGACTGCCAGGGAAAGCAAGGGCACCGTCGGAGACATGACAAGCATCAAGAGGGGCCGAACAGACGAGGCGAGGAGCAGTTGTTTCGCGCTGGAAGACCTTGCTCCAGATTCTACTAACCCGGAGGCGGCATCTGACTTTAAGCATAAATTCCCTCCGGCGCCGGGCTATTCTGGCTCTCCCGGGTCTGACACACACGACTCGCACTTCACCGCTGATTTGTTGTAGACATGGGCGACTGCTGCATCAAAGGCTTCCACTGGGACTCGAACCCGAAAGGCCGAGATGCCAAACTCGCTGGTCGGGACTGCTATATCACAGGCTCGAATGCGAACGTGGCCATCATGATCATTCACGACTTGTTCGGCTGGACGTTCTCGAACACAGGCATCCCGGCCGACCATTACGCCCAAGAGGTCGACGCTACAGTCTACATCCCCGACTTGTGAGTGCACTCGCCATAGATCCTGACCAAAAGAAAAGAGCCGGCTGACAATGGCCTGTTTTCTGCCACCCACAGCTTCGGCGGTGAGATGGTCCCCGCGGAGCTCACCATGGACAAGAGCGGGTGGCCCGAGATCGACCTCCCCGCATTCATCGCGCGTAACTCCAAAGCCACAAGGGAGCCAGGGATATTCGAGTGCGCGAAGGCTCTCCGCTCCCGACATCGCCGCGTCGGCGCAGTCGGATTCTGCTACGGGGGCTGGGGCGTCTTCCGGCTCGGGGCCAAGCGCGACCAGCAACAGCAGCTCGTCGACTGCATTTCCGCGGCCCATCCCACCCTGCTCGAGGAACAGGAGATCGAGAAAGTCGGCGTCCCGGTGCAGATCCTGGCCCCTGAGATCGACCCGCAGTTCACCGAGGAGCTCAACTCGTTCAGCAATCGGGCGATTCCCAGGCTGGGCGTTCCGTACGATTATCAACACTTTCCGGGGGTCGAGCACGGCTTTGCTGTCCGAGGAGATCCCGAGAGCCCTGGTGAGAGGGAAGGGTTAGAAAGGGCGAAAGGCGCAGTCGTTCTGTGCATGATTCATTGGCTACGAGATAATTGAAGTTGAATAAAGCTGTCTGTCGAATGATCTGGACTGGTGTCAGGTGGGAACAGGACCCGGGAACCTTGCATAGTTTCAATTCATTGGAAGAGTGGTGTATTGCTGAATGTGGAAATGAAACATCTCTAATAAGATCTATTCGGGAAAGTTGAGATTGAGCGGCAAAAGTTTCTAGCTGGGATGGATATGGAATGAATGGCCAATGAAAAATTCCACCAGAGTTGGCCGTCCAGGTGCCAATGTCGAGTTCGTCCCAGAGGTTGGCTCTGCCCTGAAAATGGCCGGAACCACCCAGCGGAGATAGGTCTGCGTCGCAAAATATCTGTGGTTGGTGGCAGTCGTTATACGCAGAGGGTCTTAGACATGTGCTTTTCAGTTCGTGATTTGCGGTCCAAACACTGTCAGCAATATGGGCAACCGATACGCTGCTATTATTTACCAAATCATCATTACAGGTGTTTGGGAGCAGACGCTGTGCACTCTCTTGAAGGAGACTGAAAGACTTCTTCGCGATGATGCTCGCGTCTGTGTAGCGCGAGAGGCACTGTAAACCGAGCTCCCAACTTGCAGAGATCGACTTGTGAGATACGCTGCTAGCGTTGAATGTGCAAAGTAGACCCATCAGAAGCGTGCTCGCGCAGCTGTACAAATCTGCCGTGAATGTTGAGCTTTGTTTCCGGCGACCAAAGCCTTTTTACTTATAGCTGACGTCATACCACCAAGCCAGGAGCTTCTGCGACTGTATCTGAGCATTCATAAATGCTACAAGACTCTGAGCACAGATGATACATTGCGCGGCGATGCTGGAGAGCAACACGTCTTCAAGTCTGGCCTCGGTGGCGCGTTTGATTTTACTTGATGGATTGGCTCGCTGCTTCTCGAAGAGTCTCTCCAGAGCAGGGCGCAGAAGCAGCAGGCGAACATGCAAAAATCCGGGATGAATGAGTATCATGTTACGCATCTGAGGCATCAACATACCTTATATACAGTCTCTCCGCTTGGAATAGAAGATCTTCGCAAGGAAATGCAAGGCCATCTCCCGTCACAATATGTTGACTGGATTCTGTAATGTTGTCGTGGTGTTTGAGATACCTGGGCACGCCGACCCCGGCCCAGCGGCGTGCGGTGCCGCCTTCGTTCCTGGCGGTCCGCCAGACTGGATTCTGGTGCTGGCACGAGCATGCCAGCAGCCGAGCAGGAGGCCTTGAGGGCTGTGCGACTTGGCGCCCCTGCCGCAGACGCTGTGTCTCCCGCCCAGCAGGCCTCCCTCGCCTTCGCCTCTGCACCAGCACTCACCAGCTCGCGCCTCTGGACTTGCACTGGGTCCTCGCGGCCACGAGCATCTTGGCCTTCCTCCTCCGCATTTGCAGAGCCAAGCCGGATCTCCACCGCCGGGCCCGCCTCCTGTCCGTGTTCGGGTAACGTGACGCTTGTCCCAGATCGCCAGGCCCGAAACTTCCCGAACGCGTTAGATCAGGAGTCACGGACCTAGCTCCCCGACGCTATTCTTGGCGCAACGTCTGCTCCCTCAACGAAATCGAGCGGTATCATGGCAGAAGCCGTGTCGCCGGCGTCGCCGATGCCTTGTCGCCCGCCCTTGTCGAGCCTCCCGCATTGCCATCTTTACCGTCCCTGGGCATGCTCGCAATCAGGTCATCCCAGAAGCCTGCCATGTTGCCGTGGTCCGCAGCCGGCAGGAGAACAGAGGTCTGGTGCAAGAAGAAAGCTAGGAGAGGCACAGAACACTTCTCTCAATGTCCATTCGTCGAATCCTGATTTCTGACCCAAACTTGCCTCTCGTGGCATTTCCTTTGCGGAGTCCTCTTGCGTCCTAAATCTCAAATCCTCCATGCCTCCTTTTGTCGACGTTGTACGGCGGCTCTCCATACTTCTGCTCCAGGCCCCTTTCTGTTCTGTGCAGCAACTCGAGCATCGCCCCTTCTCGACTGTCGTATTTGGAGGTCCCTGCCATGGGACGGCCCCTCTCTTTGACTCGGATCAAAAGAGCCGTGTAGCCCTCTTTGAACCCCCTGAGTCCCGGATATCGCATTGTGACAACTTCCAGATGGTCGATGCCTTCGTAAATCACTCGCGCATTTGCTGTAGTCCAGACAGCATATATCACTTGTCCCAAACATCAGCCATCGGTTTGCTTACTCACAGAGAATGATCCGACTAAGTTCGTTGACTTCTTTGTAGCCGAACGCTCCAGACGGCCGTGCATCATAGGCCATGGCCATATATCCAGCAGCGTATGAGAAGGAGGATAATGATGCATTTCGCGCGAGAGTCCAGCCTACCTTTTATCCTCAGCGGCGACACAAAAGCAATTGCTTGAGGTAGCAGCTTGATCAATCACAAGCCCAAGTGCAAACAGGGAAATCAGTGCAGTGATCCAACGGTGTGTCTCTGGTTTGTTCACTCCGTGCGTGTCTGAAGCGGAGGAGCACCAAGCGGGCCGTGCCTCAAAGACATGCGAGCCCGCGGCCGCGGCTGCTGCAATTGGCAGTTTCTTACTTGCCTAGACTGGCCTGCCACATGCCCGGTTCCGCCAAAGTCTTTCATGATTAGCTAATTTGCGTTGTTGCATTACAAGGCAGACCCCTTCACGTGCCCTCGGGCCCTTGGAGCGCGCATGTAAAAGCGCCGCCCCTTGCACATGAATTTGGTACGTCAGCTGGCTGTTCGGCCTGATCTCGCATGGAGCAAAATGCGGTTAGTATATGATAAGAATGATCTTGGAGGATACCTTGGAACATAGGATGAGTGCCGGACCTGGCCAATGGGGAAGCGGACTTAGTATTTGCATCACGTGGGCTCCACTCCATACCGACCAAAACAGCACTGTCTATGAGCCCTAACGTCTCTTCATTTAGCTTGGGATTATATTTTGATAAACCAAAAGCTGAATTTTTTGGGTCTATTTAGAATCGTCGACAGTAACGGGTGTTATGAAGGCGCAATGAGGAGTTTTACTGAGGTCGTGGTATTGGGGCGGAATGCCCTTTGTCTACTTCGCACTCAATATCCGTGCAAGTGAACAATCAGATCGTGTGACTGTGCCCCCTCATATTCTGTGATCTATTTTATTTGATTGCTCGCGACCTCCGCCGCGGACGATACACCCAGTCATCCTTCGCCGTCACGCCTTCGTTCCGACGATTGCAGTTGAACAGGGCGCTTGATCAACACTAAACGAGTATTTTGTTCTACCATTCAGTGAAGAATTTTCCAGCATCTTCTCCCAACAAGCAAATGCTCCCTCCAGACCACCGCCATTCTTTGTCCCTCATTCTGCTAGAAGGCTCTCCCCATGTTTCCCCAGCGTTCCCCTACTCCCTCTGCACCGACCGCAACCACTCCGCCAACGCCCCCCCTCTCCTACCTTCCCTGGCCGACCATCCACCCTACATTTCCATCCCTCTCATTTCCCCACGGAGCCCAATGGCACTGTAAAGCCGCATAATCTCCACTTGCTTACATCCACCTCTTAACCTCGACGAGAACGTGACTCTCGTACCCGGCCAATAGCCGCCAAAGCCGGTCTGTCGCCTCTACAAGCCAGAGAAATCAACACAGGTCATCGCTACCAGAGAGCATCCCACTACGCACTTTCCATGATCTGCCACAACAATCCCGTCCCTAAATCCTCGCGTCGAACGAACTCGACATGACGTGCTCATGGCCGCTACCGGGACGCGCGCTTCAAAGGCGACAACACGGTATTTATCAGGGAGTAGGAGGTGGAGGCGTTGCTCTTTTATGGCGGCGGCTGGGGAGGAGAAGCTCTCCTTGAAAGAGCCTGTTCGTCGACAAAAATACTAAGTTTCGACCTGCAGTAAACGAAGTCACGAAAAAAAAAAATTCTCCAAATCAACGCCAACGCTTGGAATCACCGGCTGTTTCGGATGATGCAGTATATAAATATTTAAAGGTATGTCTAAAAGACACGCACGAAGGTAAGTGAGCATCAATAGAGACCCATGCACATCACCTCAGCCGAATTTGTAAGAACATCCCGCAACGATTCACCAGTGCCTACAAGCGAGCCTTGCCGGTACGCCAACTGCTGCAACGTCGATCCTCAGGCTTTTTTGTGAGCCAACTGAGCAGCCGCGAAAGGCGGGAAGCCCTCCTTTTGGCCGACCTCACCACCATCCGTCATCCTCGGTGGGTTCAGAACGTGTTTGTTTGCTATGCCGAGCTTGTCGCATACGGTCAGGCTTTCTACAGCTCATTTAAATTTATCTTAGCTGACCCTCACAGATCTCTCATCTCTCATCTTCACTCAACATCATCAAGAGTTTCATATCGAAGACTTCGCATGCCTCGCTATTGTTATTCGCAACTCAGGTCTTCGACCAAGCCAGTGCTAACTACATGCCCCTAAACATTGTTCCTGATGCACATGGAGACAATCTTTTGCAGGCCTTTGTCAAGCCTTCGAGCGCAATGGCTGGTGAGGATGACGAATAGTTTCCGCGTATATATACCGGTCCTCCTTCCTCTGTACCGGTTTTCTAACAAGGACGGATTTGAACTCGGCATCAACCACGCCCCTGAATGGGTATACACACCTAATAAGCCTTAACGAGTAGGACTGCACCCGCCAGGTGAGAGGGAGGAAAGGGGAGAGTTGCTGGATGACATGACGTGCTTCTTGGCCGGGGTTCAGGGAGACACTCTGCTGGAAGCAGTTTTCTTGCTCAAATTTATGCTTATGGATGGCTACCTGGCCACGATTGGTGCAGTGGAAAAGGTGAACTATGAAGAAGTGTAGAGTTGCTGTGAGTGAGCAAATCAGCATTGGTCGAGACTTGTTTGGGCAGCCATAATGAGAAGCATTTCTGTTTCTAGTAGACCATAGGCGTTGCGTAGGTAAACCAAAATCTTGGTCGGTGTTTTCAACAGGCTTTCTTCAGGAAGCTCTTGTTTGCTGTTTATGCATGGAACTCTTGAGCATACCCTGTGCGGATTCAAAGCAGTACTTCATTGACGAACGGACGCACGGTTCAGCCAGCCGTCCGTCAACTCAGTGAAAGTACGCCGTTAATGTGCGATACCTCAGACCGGATCGAAGCCTGCTTGCTACAAGTATACCACTCGCCCTATTATCCAGATTAGTCATCTTAAATAGGACGCAGACGCTCACTCTCGACGAGCCGACGCCAACTAACTGCAGCACCCGCAGTACCTGCTGCTACACCCCCAGCCGAACACCGCTGACAGTCCGCACACAAGAAAATAACCGCAAATCTACAAAGCTGCACACCATGGACCTTGAAAACACGGGCGAGTACAGCGTACTTGCTCACGACCTCGCTGTTACCCTGTCCAAGTTGTACCACCTCGACGTTGCTCTGAAGGGCGCGCGCGCGATACTTGACCACTGCACCCCGGCGCTATTCGAGGAAATTGAGAAGCTATTCGAGGTCATAGCCTGCATGGGTGCGGCCGCCCCTCGACTTCATTCCCCCTGAATATATGATGACCCATCCTCACCATGCAGAGTTCGACACCGTCTTCGGCCATCTCTTCCACAAGGGCGTCCACTTCCTGCTCGAGTACCGTCCGCACAAGTTCCCAGCCCAAGGATGGAGCGTCGAGCTCAAGGTATTCGAGCCGGCCGAGACGGCACCGCCGCACGTGTTGGAGGAGCTGGGCGAGTTGAGGATCGGTCGCGGCTTAACGAAGCTGCAGGCCATGGTCAAGCTGAGGTTCAAGTTGCTAGGTGACCCACTGATCAAACTGGCTGAGAAGGGTCCGGAGTGAGAGGGAGAAGGCCGCTGCGCGGGAAGAACGAGGCCACAGAGCGGCCCCGGCCGTGATTGGATGGCTTGGTCAACGCTGCAAAATCCACTTCCCTGTTGTAGGATGATGAGCTGGGAGCCCATCAGTTTGCAGGGGGAGAATGAGCGTGGCTAAGCTTTTGTTGATTTGTTTGCAATCGAAAGGATTTTCAGTTCTTTGACAGTCGATGGTAATTCTTTTGTCCGTTTCATCCATGTTGCTTGACGGATGTCCATATGCTTCGGTTCGGTTGTGTCTTAGATGCCGCCAATGGCGATCCATGGAAAGTCCACTATGTGCGTACCCAGTAGTCGGACTACTATTTGGCCTTTGCTATTGTATTGGCCGCCTAAGAGCCAACCCCATCTCGTGTCATCGGATAACGCATCGGATGGCGGACTCATTAATCAGTTCTTGGATTCATGTTAGATGTACACATAAGATACAAGCTGCCATCACCCCAACGATCCAGGGGGAGACAGCCTCGTCCAATCCGTGCTGAGTGATTTGGTCACGCTATTCGAGTTCGGTTATTGACATTCCGGGCATATGCTCGTCTGAAGGGCACCAATACAAGATCAGAAAGCCGCGTTGTGCACAATGTCGGGATGCCGCTTGCGCCGCCTCCTACCTCGGCCACCGATATGCCAGCTTGTAGGAAGCCCTGGACAGCTCCGCAACACAAATGAATCTCACAAATGGGAGTATTTCTTCAGATTTGAAAATTCTTCCATCGAGCGGCACCTGCGTTTCCGCTAATCATCTACCATCTCCACGTGGAGAACCTGGGATGCCGTTAACACGAAAGACAGAATACAGCTTTCGGCGTAGCAAACAGCCGTGATAAACCAAGAATTGCTTAGCTTATGGTTGTCCCTTTCGCGTGCCAGCATGCTGTAATTGAACCGCAGGCGCAATGCCTTTTAGGGGTAGCGCGGACCGCCTGCTCGATATAAACCTCGACCGGGTGGTTGCTTATGCTGAAGCAGCACATCTGAACCGCCTCTCTTTCCGCATTATTAGATTGTATCTCTAGACTTCGGATGCTTTCTCGAATTAGAATGGATCATTCCAGGATTTGACTCATACTTATAGACCCGTCGAGGCGGTTGTGCAAAGTGACAGCTGCCAGAGGCATCTTGGCGGTGCTGTTGTATCACGATAGTCCAAGTTACCCAAAG
>JAJJID010000533.1:0-23981 GCA_022204955.1 Macrophomina pseudophaseolina
TTCACCAAATCTAGGATCTTGAGCTGACATTTCTTTTAGGACATGGATCAATGCGACTGGCCGTAGAGAATTCTACATGTCCTGCTCGCCCGTCAAGATAACAGGCTCGGGTCCGTCCACGAACGTGACACCAGAGGGCCATCCTCTGATGATTGCTAATATGAAACCCCTCTCTGGCGATACCGCTCAGGCGAATGCTTTGTTGCAGTGCCGTACTCAAGATAGCACGTCGGTAGAGTACCCAGACAGATACAAAGGCTTCAACGCAGTGATCCGAGCCCCTGTCGCTTTGAACCTCCAGCCTTTTCCCGGAGGTAACAGCTCCTGCAGCTCAGACAACCCTGAGATTGTAGAAGCCCTCAGCGAATCGATCAAGGTTAAGACTTCATCTATGGCATCGACAGTAACTAGCCTCATGTTGCCGGAGAGGCTTATTTCGCCAAGTGCCATATGGTTTCCGGCGAGGAACACTACCACAGCTTCTTCGGAAGTTATCTCGTCTACTGCGATTCCAGAAGACTCCGAGTGTACGGGTTCCCAAAGTGGTGTTTTCTTGCCGGAGAGCCGGTCCGTGTCGCCATTCTCAAGCGATCCGCAAACCGGTAATGTTCTTGATCTCTTGCGACTCCTGCGCTGTACCTAATTGCGAAGACAGATCAGGCGACGAGCACTACAACCATAATGCCGGATATTCGTACATTAACACCATCCAACAAACATGTGAATGTGCCCGATCTTGGTGGCGTATTGAGCGACTTGCATTCTATGCTAAACAGCGCCTTGATTGTCGAGGACAAACCGAAAAGCACACGAAGTTTCAATAAAGCGAGCGCTCTGCATCTGGAAACATCTGCCTCTTTAAGGAATAGCTGTGAAGCGACTGTCACAACGACTTTGGAAGTTATGGCTACCTGATTGTCCGTAATTATTTCTCACCATCTCCACCCCCATCCCCACCCCCTCTTTCAACACACAAGCATATATGATCGTGCTGTTCTTTTTGTTCCGCTTGAATATTCTTTTGATTTCGTCCTGTTTCTACACATAGTTCTTCCCCTCCCCCTTCTCCTCTGTTTTTTCCAAGTCGAGCTGAGAGCTATCAGACAGTCCTCTTTCACTCGGTGGAAACATCCTTGGTGGCCTTCAGATAGCTTAAGTCAGTCTCCAGATTTTCTAGAAGCCATAAGAACTCTGCAGACAGATTCACAAATAACTAATAACATTCGATTGTTGTCTACTTAGAAAAAAATTCCACCTAAGAGCAATATAAGGCACGGGCGTTGTATAGATTATATATCCCCGCGTAAATCATGGAAATAATAGTCTATCAAATTCTCCTGGTATGAACCAGATACAGGCGAAGATATTCTGCTCAAGGGAAGCATTGCATCTCCGATTTTCAACTTCCACGACCGAATCGTGAACTATGCCGCCAACAAGGTTCTGCAAGACACCCTTCTTCTTCCGCCGTGAACGCATGTCAGGCATCCCATCCTTGCGAAGAAGGATTCCATTAGCATTGCGTATCTGCTTACCCCTAGCCTTTCTGGTTTCAGTATGAGACATTTTTGTTATGGAACCAGTGCTTCCGGGGCTGCGGCGCGTAGTAGAGTCGCCTCGAGGATCGCCATTGCCATTGCATTTGATGGCCACCTGAAGATGATTCTTATGTACCTTCTGCTCCGACGCCTCGAATTTCCGAAAGTCTGCAGGCAAGCTCCGCCCACGATGTCCTCGGTCGCTTCCCTCGCTGCTTCTCGACTCTTGACTGATAGGTCTAGAGGAATTCGGAAATCTAGTACGTCTACCGGCTCCAAAATGAGGCTGTTCGACTGAATGGGGATAGCCAAGAGCAGTAGACACAGGAATTAGGTTTTTTTGTTGTTCCTTTAATCTTACAGTTGTTCCGTAGTCGCCTCTCTCGTCTACCTTTCCTAGGGCATGCCTCATTGGCATCGATGTTGAAATAATGTGAAAGTAGAGAGATGCAGGTTTCACATTCTTCGGTCGTCCAAATTCTCCTGGATATAAATCTGTGTGCTGGTCCACACTATTGATATGCCGTATATTCGTACTGTTACTGACTGACGTCGAGCCATTGTTTCGATTCTGTTTGCTCTGTTGACTTTTCGGAGGGTGAAACAAAGGCTCCTGTGGAGAAATGCGGCTAGAAGCATGAACGGGCGATATTGGGTTGTTAGGGTGGTGCGATAGAGGGTGGTAGCCCTTGTGTGATGCATGTTGTATTTGATACATTGGGTGTGTTTGACTCCTCTCCTGAAGAAACGTAGCCGGGCTTCCCAAGTGTAACGGTGCGGCACTGTTGGGTGGAGATGCTGCTACTGGGACTATTCCCCCCTTAATCATTAATTGCCGGTCTAATCGTTTTATGTCGTTGGAGAGGTGGCCAACGGCTTGGGTGAGGTTCTCGAGGCTCTTCCGCTGAATCTCGATGGCGGCGTAGATCGGTTGAAAGTCATGGGTCCTGCAGCCGTTGGCGATGGTTGTGCCTGTAGATAGACCATGCTTGTAAGAGCTTAGGTGGTTTGATGGTGGAAAACCACCGCTATTTCGAGACAAAGGCTTCTGGGTAGGGATGGCGATAGTTGAGTGCCGAGTAGAAGAATCAAATGGATGGCTGCAGTGAAGGCGGCGAGCGCCATCATTTTGATGCTGGTAAGGGGACATCGCGATAATGTGTGCTTCGGCTTCGAGACCGCGGTAAGGCGCAATGCAAGGCGAATAAAACCTTCTCGGTCAGAAAGCACGCTCGTCCCAGGGGTATAAGGTAACGATATCAGGTGAATAAAAATTGGACTCGGCTTCCCTGGTCATGAACAGATATAACTTCTTTAATAAACATGCACATTTACTGTGCCACAAAGGCAATTCAAAGAGGACTATCATCTTCAGGGGAGCCTGAGTCGACCATACTGAAAGAATTTAGCCTTTGCTCCTGCCTTCGGACAATGCGATGGGCCCGAATATGGCGCAGCAATTATCCTAAAGATAGCATTTCTAAGAATAACTGGCCGGTATGTCGAGCCATACTGTTGGTGTCTCTAAGGTGTCAGGCGAACGGTCGCATTTGATTCGGTATCGTTGACTGACCATTTCGCAGGGGTGGCGTCTCCCGACCTTGAAACCGATGTGCTACGCCGCATCCGCAAGCCGAACCATAGCTCTCGGAAGTAACACCGCAGCATTAACGAGAGGGGAAGCATCGCCGCCAATCTATCCTGACCAATGAGCTCGTTAATTAGCCGCGGGCGTTAAGGATAGCACTATCGATATGGATCCATCCGTAAGGTCGCAGCAATATTCTGTCACGGAGTTGCGCGGCGCAGCGCCGCGCACCTGCGGGAATCCTACGCCAGACTGCATCTCTGGCTATCCCTTGTGTAGGGCTGGACAGATGCATTTTTAACGCTCTTTGTATCCATGGTGAACCGATGTCCAACTGCCGAGAATTTCTACGACTAGGACGAGAATACTCACATCTAACTTTATGGGGTAATGGAAGAGAGCAAGGTAAAGCTCTTTTAAGTAATTTTCATCAGCAGTTTTGGTGGAAGTCCTACATTTAGAGAGCAGGAAAGGAACTCACGAAGACCTGCCTAGCCATTAAGAGGCTAAGATCCAAGGCTAGAATAGGTATCATGACTATTGAGCACGCGTGTACTTTCAAAATGATCAAGGAAAACTGGCTCTTCAACATACTTAAAGGTGCAAGAGTAACAAAAGGTAAAATAAGGGCGACGAATGCCTAAAGACATATATAAGAACCTGCCCCTAAACCTCATCTGGGTTATTCCGACTAATTGGAAACCGGTAATCTCTGGGAGTGGATTACGCTCGTGCGGTAGGCAAGGGTGATAGGGAAGCATGAGTGAAGGCCTTAAACTCAACCTAGCGATGCATTCGCTTTCAATAGCCACACTTCCATAATACCACGAAGGGAGGGAGAGAAAAGAAGAAATAAAATCCGAAAGAAAAATAAAAAGAGACTCAGATCGCGGTTAAGAGCAGCCCTGTTTTCCAACTTCTAATAGAACACTCTCGGGAGGGCTACTGATCAGCTCCAATAACCGTCCAATGTCTTTTGGCTTTGTTTCCCTAATCTCTTTATCGCTCACCATTACCAGGCGAAGAGGACCCGAATGGTTCCCTCTATTGGCTGGCAGGATCTGGCCACCATGATACGTAAGGTCCCCTCTGGGTAGACACGATTCAATTTGGTCAAGCTCGGGACGCGCGATAGACAAAGACCCTCCAAAGAATTTTGCAAGGTCCTGATTAAAGTCAAGCAATCTGCGGGCGTCAGTGAATATCCACAATAAGAATAGAGAAATTATACCCTTTGCTAGAAATCTTTTTGCACAGATGTTTTGTCGTGATTGGTGGTCCATGCGCCATGATGTTTAATAATGGCGACCGATTCGAACAGACGTACAGAGGCAGCAAGAAGAGAAAACTTAGCTCACGCCTTTCTCCGCCATCTTGCGGATGGAGGAGTGAGTGTAGAACCTGTGCTTCATGAAGGTACTGGTTGAGTTCTAAGCGGACACTTGTCTCGTCCGAATTCGTCTGAAATGCAATGAGTCTTGCTACGTGCCGCCTGAATTGGTTGTCCGCACTCTTGCCATTGTTGCCGTTTGCGCAATGCTTTATCTGGACACCTCTTCTTCTCGCAGGCTGATCAGAAGTCTTGTTCCTATTCTCTCCTTGGCCAATGCAATGCCGCTTCCAGTTCGTTTCTTGTTCAAACCAGTCACGGTAGAGGAGCTGGGACTTGAATTTCTGGGCCTGTGCTATAAAAGAGATCTTGTTGAATTTCTTGATCTGAGTGTGGAGGGTTACCACGTCTTGGTCATCCGCATGGTCGAGGTCTCCATGATACGCATTTGGATCAAGAAAGAGCTGCTTGATTTCGAGGAGGATTTCCGCGCTGGCAACTTCGCAAATATATTGGAGAACCTTCACTGTCTTGTGTAATGGCTGATTTTGCGGCGCTCTTCTGAAAGATTCCAGAATACCCTGAGGGTAGAAACCTCCTTCCTCAGCGGCACTGAGGAGACATTGTTCCCATCGTTGAGCTTCTGATTCAGGAATCCTCACGAGTAGAGGGAATTGTGCAGTTCTTTGGCTGAGTTGAGCTGCTCTGATGAGAAGTTTAGGGGGAGTCTCCTCTGGAAATTTGGATTTCCTTTTCTTATTTATTGATTCCGGAGTTAGGAGATATCTCTCTCTCTCGTCGTCATGCACGCGTCTGCATCTCCGGTAGATCAAGCCAAGATAAACCGCGCGTAGTTCATTTAGCTTGGCGCTGAGTTCGATGGCGTTGTTATAGGCGGATGTTTCCAGAGCTTTATCTGGGTATATGAAGGCCTCGGCCCGTAAGATGACGGCCACGCCACAATTGTATCCATCCGGGAAGCAGCTGGTGGGATATAACTAGACAGGAATCAGCAATCTTCATGACTATAAGGGGTTTTGTCATCTCACTGGGTGGGTTTCCAGGGCCGACCAAGAAATAGGGTCGTACCCTAGATCGATCCGGTGGTTGTTAACGAAAAGGCCGGTATTGTACGCAATGGCTTCAGCTTCCGGCTTGTGTCCTCCCTCATCACCGAATACATGGACCTTTGTGTTCTGGAAATCAACAACGATGAGGATCCAGTGGTCTCCGGAGCCTGTCCGGTTCCATTCGAGGGACTTGGATTCGACGTTGCAAGCGATACACAGGTGTGTAGATTCCGTGCTATGTTTCAATATTGGGGCCTGAGATTTGGAGACGTCGGGCCCAGTGTACCGGCGGGATATGCCGGATTCTGGCTTGTTCAGAATCGCAAAAGATGCTATCAAAGGCTCGACCGACTCTGGCAGGATCTTGCTTAGCGTTAAGGTGATGGCATCATCATTCAATTTACAGCCTATGCGGAAACACTCAATAGTATTCTTTGAAATTCGCAGCGCTGGGGTAAACGGAAGTATTCGTTGGATAAGAGTGGCCAACCTTGATTCTAGGGCTTCGGCGGCCACGAGCGTTGGGTCTGGTCCATTTAGCGGTAGCTCGACGACATCCTCAAGGCTATCCTCATCCCCTGAAATAACGATTGGAGATGCGGGCCCCCCCTCTCTGCCTTTTTCTTGGCTAATCTCGCCGCTATACTGTGGAGCGCTTGTTTCTGATACCGTTGTTGGAGGCGTTGGCGTTTGGTAAGAAGAGTCGTTCGGCTGCCCAGGGGTCTCTGGGGGCTCTAGTGGCGTGTAAACATCTCTTTGGTGTTCGCCTGGCTGGCTGATGATGCTAGACGGTTCCGGTGTGGGTAGATTAAAGCCGCCTGGAGTGCCTGGGGTTGGAGGTTCTGGAACGGGTTCTGAGTTGCATAATTGATCCTCAGGTTCCCATAGTATGTTTGCGTCAATTATTTTATCCAACTCTTCGTCGGATAGATCTGAGTTGTTCTGCAGAGAGTGGGGAGAGCGGTTAGGTGGTGTCCCGTTAGATGATGATATATCCCCAGCTCCCTTTTCATCATTGCTAAGCTCGAGATCGTCGAGATTAACCTGCTGGATGCGGAGCTTTGCACGCGTAATTGGGAAGGAAGTGCATTTTGTTTTGCAGAACCGGTAATTTTTAGGCGGCCCTTTCCAGTCTCGATCCGCTGCAAAATTAATTGCCATAGCAAGATTGGGGCCGGCGTTTACAACTTGATGATATGTCTCCGAGAACGTTACGATCATCTCTCCGGCGTTACAAGGCACAATTCGATACGGTATCTCCCAAGAGTCCAGAAGTTCCGGAGAAAGTAGATCACTTAGGTGACGGATGGATTGCGAGCATGGAATTCGCTCATCTTCTTCCTCGTCCTCGTTCTCATCTTCATCGCCCTCTCTCTCTTCCTCGTCATCATCATCGTTGTCAGTCTCATTGTCATAGCCAACGTCATCGCCCTGTTCTTCTTCCCGTAGGTATTGTCTTGCTTTGAGTTCGAGCTTTTCGCGGTAGCGTGGCTCCACCATAAGCCAGACTTTTGGGGCACCAGCAAGCACAATATTAATAGATCCGAGGAATGCATCTTCTACATGCAAGGGTGAGTTCGATCCACGCCGCGCGCTAATGTAAAGATAGGGTGTATGAACTCCGGGAATCCGTCTAGCTGTCTTTTTGAGCTGTTCACCGCAGTCTAGCAGCTCGGGTGACAGGCCGATAGACTCTAGCCATTGTGAAGAAGATTCTGTTGGGATGACGAGATACGACTGTTTTTCATCTTCACGGGCATCCCTTACAGTAGAGCAGAGTAGTTCCCGAGGATCGTGTTCCGAATCCTCACAGGATAAGTCAGGAACCTGAAACTTGGAGTAGTTGGTGTTTCTTTTGTTCTCGCGTTTGATGTAGGAATGACAAACAAGGCCGTGCAGATCATCGCGCTTGTTGCGGGGCGAAAGGTACACGGCCTTTGACTGCCACTCACTCAGCATATCGATGGTTGATCCACTTATTTCCTCGAGATTCAAGTCACGAATGACGTCCTTTCCGATCGCGACTTTACAGTATCCAAGCTCTTGGCACTGTGGGAAATCGTCGACCATCTGAAAGATGGTGAAAACAGTACGATGTTCTAGTTGTTCCAACCCGAACTTGACTTTTCCGGTATAGTTGCCGTCCAGCTCGGATTCCTGCCACAAACGTGGGGCGGGACACTTCTGCTGTCGCCGGCCTTGACCTTTCTTCGGTTCAGAGGGACGCCTCTGTTGCTGCTGCATGATCTTAACCAATTTCCGGGCATGTTTGAGTAGCCGGTCGGCGCTTCGCTCGATAAGCACAGCATGGCTCTTGCTTTCATCGAAGAGTTCAGTCGGCCAATGGGGTGTGTCTGCAGCTTTCTGCTTTATGATCAGTCCTGCATGCAGATGCGCGTAGTATACTTACAGCCAGTTGCGACGTTATTCCATCCAGATTGGATGCTATTGTTGTAAGATCGACTGGTAGCTGTTTGTGTCTCTGTCTTGGGGCCATAGCGATCCAATAGACATGTGCGCCGCGAAAATTCCACGAGGAACGACCCTGCCCTTTAATACGTTACGCGGAGAGGCGCGGGCGGCGGGCAGCAGGCAGCAGGCAGCAGGCGACAGGAGCCCACGCGCCGTCACACAACAGTAATGATGCACTAGCGTGGAAGCGGCTTAGTTTCAAAATCCCCAGGGCGATGCTGCGCACAGACAGCAAACACTTGCTCTGTGATGCTGTGCCACGCACGCCAATAGGAACGAATTCCCTTCTCCGCGCGAATCCTAGTAAATAAGGGCGATTGCACAGGCGGTCATATGGCGCTCGCGTAGCTCCGTGTGTCTTGGAAGCCTCTTTCTATTTATTCGTCGTTCCCTGGCCGAGCTTACAGTTCAGTTGCACCATCCACCACTGTGTTCCACACACTTGCAATGGAGGAATATCTTGCTCAACGCTATATGCGTTTCTGTTTCCTAGAGCGACCGGATGAGGATGTGCGTGTATGTAAGGAATCTGTTGGGACTTATCAAGTAGTACCCTCCAACATTCTGGCCACACTTATGATCTATGCTGATGTTCATCAACTTAGGAACTAGAGGACATCTTCTTTCGGGCTGGCAACAAGAAACGGTCAAAGTTCGATCTGCACATCCACTGCGAAAAAGAATGCTCCGGCAGAAACGAAGTGCGCGAGGCTGACTACGAAGAACGCCTATGGATTTCTGGTGTGTTCTTTAATTGGGAGTTGGTCCACTTTGTTTTTTTTTATTCCAAAGCGGCCATACGTTCTACCAGCCCCAGGAAATAGCCTCCCAGATCTCAAGTCGGATGAAGATCTTTTTCTACTTTTCATACCATCTCCAGATATCTCGGAGGTCCCATCGATCTTTGAGAATGGTCTTCAACTGCCTAAACGACAGATTAGACTCGCGTTCAGGCACCACTGGAGCGTCGAGCAGGTCCGTCGTCTTTCGCAGCTTGATTTTGAAGTTCTTGGCAGGGAGGTATCCAAGGGTATAGGAAAGCTGCTGACAAATCTTATGTCAGGAAAGAACAAAGATGAGCGCGGTAAAGTTGTCTTTATAGTAATTAGGTACTTTTTGAACTCGTACCAAATTGGGCCTGACGGGATTAAGAAATTTGAGGGGGCTTGTACTCGAGGACTAAGAGGCCGTTAAATAATATATATCAGAGGTCGTGTCTTATATGCACTTCTATGCTTCATATTCGTTTTATCCCTTACACAGCCCCCTACTACTTATATACTTGTTCCGCCGTAGTTCATAAAATTTAGAAAATGGCGGTGCTCATCTCTATACGCCAGTCAATAATATATTGATGGCGTCCGCATTGGTTTTGAAGTCAAATAATGAACTGTTTCCAAGATGAAATTTCATATTTGAAATGTACAAAGTATGGCCAATAACCCGACATATCGGTATTATTTTTCAAGTCTTTTGTCCAAAACCGTTCCTGGCAGCTATATACCCCCATTTTTCCGGAAATTCAAAGAAATGTAGCGCCATTTACCTAAACAAGAGGGCCTCTACCTCAGCACAACAACAGATCCAATGCCTTCTCGGCATACGTACCGCCAATAGGAGGGCCCCAGCAGGTGGCAGAACAGGAAGTCTAAACGGCACTTAGTGCGATCCGCCAGCTACCTAGAAAACAGACGAGGGATACTACCCCAGACCTTATTCTAAGAGGATGCTTTAACAGGTAAGACCCGCTTTGGGGCAGAAATCCTTTCTTTCACAGAAGAATACGAGCTCTAGCATTTTTACGCGCCGCCCTTCCGCATAAACCTAAAATTGGACCTGGGCGTTACCAGGCTATTTCCATGATCTGCAAGGCAAGGAAACTTTTAGGATGAGGGACATGGCAAGGAATCTTGCGGCGCAGTGGGAGGAGACAATCGTGCAATATAGGGAGACCGTAGCCCATATTCCGTGGATTACGACATGCTACTATGTTTTCTCAATTTCCTCACTCATATTTTATTTTCACGGTGCTATTCGAGTTCGAGGAACTCAAAGACTGGAAGACAAGACGGAGCGGTAAAGACACTGGCAATGACTGTAGGCTTGATATTGTCAAGAAAAAAAATAAGAAAAGAAAAGAAAAACGCCTGATTTTAGTAGAGTGAGGCGGAGGCCATGGCTGATGTGTCGCCTTGTCTTATGCAAACAGATGCATATAGAAACCGTTCAGCGCTCTAAAAAAAAAAAAAAAAATCAGTGACACTTCTAGCACCTTATTCGCGAACGGTACCGTGCGCAATGGCTTGATAGACCAGCAATCGATCTCCGTATTCTTTATCTGCCGATTGAAATGCTTCGCACGGGCGGAACGAATATTGACCTAACATCCGCATTTGATAGCCTCATACACACTCTACCTGTTTGCACCACACATTCCCCCTCCCCTCATCATGCTCTTAAGCAGAGGCTTCATCATAAATGATTGGAATGGACCAACCCTGGTGTGCTCCCCACCAATATCCTTCATATGCATCATCCTTCGTTGAGAACACTCTTTTCCAATACGCCACCGATTTCCAGTCCTCATCTCCTTTCTTACGCCAGCGTGTCTGGTAAACTACGACAAACCTGGCACTTGCATCAAGTTCTGGTCGAAAGAATGAATATGGCCAAGCAAGCTCGACCTTCGCCTTTCTCTCCAGTTCTCCATCATCTACATCGTCACCAGTAAAAGTATACCAAGTATCATCGCGCAAATTCTTCAAAACTCCCATATTTTCCTTATAGCAGGAGCTCCCAGCTTGAAGAATATGAGCATCAATTTGGCGGGTACGGTATAAGATCAAAATATTGCACGCGTACCCTAGGGTGACGTTCGCAATTTCGGGGAAATTCGTTTCTCGTGACTGTGACGCCATTGAAGACAAAGATGGTGATGGTGTTGGTGGTGGTGGTGGTGGTGGTGGTGGGTACCGTGGGGACAATACTGGGTCTGTCGGCAAAGGACGGGAATCAGACCGTTCCGGAGGTGGCACTGGCCCAAAGAGCGGATGCGGTGCGCCTCGGATATTTGGATCTGCGTACTTATAATTGTAAGCACGATCAGCAAGTGGATTTATGGGTAAGAGAGCGCTTACCTTCCTCGTGCTGGACATTTATATTTTCCTCTAAGGGCCTGTGGAAGATATCGACTATGGTCAGAAAATCTGCGGTCTTCTAAAGGAAGGGGCTGGCGACATGGTTTTAAATACCCACAACTAATTGATCATACCAGGCTGGAATGGACTTATTGGCTAATGCTCTTTCAATCTATTGTGAATGAGGCGAAGACTAGGCAGGCAGCTGGTTACACTCGCATGCACTTATTAAATCACTTTGATTAATTGGATTTTCCTATTTACCGCGATTGCCTGGTATTTATCGCGCAAAATGGGGTCGATATCAATTTTACATCACAACTTTGAGGAAATGCCAGTCCCTCTAATCTACCTCCGGTAAATAAGTCTGTCCATGCTAAGAATGATATTCGATGACACAAGATCATAATAACCCCAAACCGTATATGTATATATGTGTATTAGAACTGTTCTATATACCTTTGGTAATAAAAAAAAATGGAGTTGTCCATGTACACTTAAGATGAAAGAGAAAATTAGTATTTCGCATCTGGCATATATATCGCCCAGAAATATCACAAAAAGTTACGCCAGGGTGGATGGACTAAATTCAGCTTATAACGAGGCTCGGCTTCCGGTTAAAGCCAAATCTGGCATCTAGGAATTTAAACACTCTAAGGTTTTTTGAAGAATCGCGATATCCATACGGAGCGTTGGTGAGGTAGGGACGCTATTGTATAGGAAATTGATGGTGCGTTCGACAAGCGAGACAACGTCCTGGTGCCGAATGAGGTCGTGTATCCATGACTTGCGCACTGCCGCCAATACGAGGCAGTTCCCAAATTGTCTATTACCTGCAACTTTAGCATAGCTCTATATAAAATTGCTTCAGATTCGTGCTTACGTGTGAGCTGTACCAAAGATGTTGGTAACGATAAGTCGTTGATCAGCGTTCTCGATGCCGTCGAAGGCGATGGTGTTCTTCACAGCCGACTCTATGCAGCGCTGGCTTGTCGTTATGGCTGCACGAAAGCGAAGCTCCAACGATCGATCGAAGCTGGAGTTTGCCGGCGGATCAGGCGAGGCTTTTTCGCTGGTAGGTGTGAAGCCATAATGTTTCATTAGGAATGTGGGAGGTTGTTCGCGGTGGATGATCCAATAAAGGGCTGGCCTCGTGATGATATATCTTGCACCATAATACTCGGCGCGCATTTGTGCTTTGTTGATATCGTTAGATGGCTCATCCCAATCGTTCCACTGTAGCCATGCTGGAAGCGTTTTCCGCCAGCCTTGGAGCTGTTACTCAAGCAGATCAACCCATAAAGCATCCCAAAATTCATCTTTACGCGCTAATACATCTATAAGTGTTGAGCCTTGTTGTACTTGGGATAATCATCTTACGTTTGGTATAGAGAGACAGGCGAACACTATTCAGGATCTTTCGAAGCTGGATATGGGCCGAGAAGTAAAGCCAATTCGCCTCCTCGGACGGGCCAAGCGGTGTCTCCGTGCATAAATGAATTGGAATACCAATACATTCTTCATTTTCGGAGATACCGCTTGGCCTAAGATGGCTCATTTCGGCCATGATATCACTAAAAAATTAGCGTACTTCCTTCTGGCGCCTCATAGTTTCACACGAACCTCTCAAGCTGTAAGCATGTCCAGTACAAGAACTTAATCAGGTTGGCCTTGCGCTTACCAGCGCCGCCAGGGATGCGCAAAACAACTTCTTGGAGGTTCATGCTCTCTGAAACATCCGACTCTAGAGTTACAGGCAGGAGAGATTCCTTGTGTCTGTGCTGGATCAGTATCAAAGGCTGGACTTCTTTGACGGGAAACTTCTTCTTACTTGTCGATCAGGACACCACAAACCCTGCAAGCGTAGCAAATCCATCCCCAACTCTCCATGACACGAGCCAGCTGGCCCATATAAAGACATGCCAAGACACCTGCCTGACCATGAGAGAGAGAATTACCCCCGTAAACTGTACCCAGTATCTCAACTGCATAGGTGTAATAGGCCAGACCAGGCGTGATATCCACATCCAGAGCTGCCATCTCTTCCCTGTCTGGAGTATCTGACCGTTCTTCAGATGATGTGCGCATGATTAGACGAGCTCCATCGCTGCTCGGCGATGATTTAGTGGGGAATGTTGAATGCGTTGAGGCGTGCCAGGACCTGATCTCAGCAGGCGGGGAATTAATAGCAGGTGTCTCAAGAGAGCCGCACGCACTCGTAGCCGGGCTTTTCAACGAGCCTGGAAGACGCATCTTGTGCTCGCAGATCCTTCCGATAGCTAGTACTAGGAGGACAATGGCATTGCCGATCGTTCGCTCGATGTGACTGGCGCGGCAGAGTAGAGCTCTTGATTCTTGTTCTGAGAGAGTTCTATTATCGGATCTTTTCCTTTTTAGGTTGAGCGTAAGATCCGACTCTAGTGCGGCAGAGGGGGACGTCGTGATATTTTTTTCCAGGTCAGGGCTATAGCGCTGGATGAATTGCTCAACCATGGAGACCAGTATGTCTTTGTCCAGAAAAGGCTGTAACGGGTGCATATGGCTTAGGTAGCTCTGGAATAACCTTCGCACAGTGCTAAAATCTAATTCGAGAGCACCATCCGGTTTAGGGCGACGTAGGATATGTTGTGGGTCGGAGTGGTCATTGCTTGCTCCGGTGACAGCCGCGGTGAATCGAATGTCCCAGTTCTCGCCTCCAGAAGAAAGTGTAGGAAAGCTGGCAAGGTCGCCTTCCACACTTTCTGTTGCTCTGAAACCCTGATTTACACCGTCACTGAAGTCGGCATCTTCGCCTCTTCCATAAAGCTCAAGTACTCCTCGTTTCTCTTCTTGCTCTCTTGCGTAATTCGTTCCACTGCGAACTATGCCCTTGAAGAACTGTTGCATTGCAGGCCAATTCATTAACGTAATATGTGCCGCCGTTGTATGCTCGGCAGATAATCTGGTCTCGGCCTCGAATACTTCCGGAACCTGCTTCTGCACTGGTTTGATTGCCCCAGAAACGTTGGAAGCCTGAAAGTGCGTGGCACCGGACTGTGCTTTTGCAGCAGTGGTAGGCAACTTAGACAGCGTTCTCTCTCTTGCTGACTCATAAGCACTTCCACTGCTTTCTTCTGTTGTAGCGGACATCGCCGTGAGGGGTTCGTCTGACGGAGTTGTACGCGTGTTCTTTCCGTTCTGGCTCTGGACCTGCCGCTCTATTCTATCAAGGCTATCCGGAATGGATGTAATCTTTTCCAAGAGTGCATTAAGCTTCGTTTCTATATCTTTCAGGGGCCGGTTCTGTCTAAAATTGGATAAGCATGTCGTTATGATTCTGCAGAGGACCAAGGATCGGCTTACTTTGGCAGGGGCACTTCCTTGTACTCGCATTTCTGCCCAGACTTACGGCAGAAATGGCACGGCTTTTCCTCGTCGCACTTCTGTTTACGGCTTCGGCAGCTGTTGCAGGCCTATACGTTGATTATAAGTATGGCGGAGAACGACATTAAGGAGTCAAAAGGGAGCAAAAAAAAAAAAAATACCTGCGTAGCTCGCACTTGTCGCTTGCGGAGAGGGGTGAAGGTCTCTGCTATTTGACCATATACAAAATGATGCTGGATTTGTCCTACTGGAGGTGGTGTATTGTTGTAGAGACTGTGGCGACTTGGGAGTAGGTGATATGGCGCCGGCGTAGCGCCGTATATGTGCGCACCATCCCTGAGGTGTTCGCCGAGATTGTGGCCAATATTGTTCATCATCGGTATTGACTGCTGGTGAAAGCTTTGAAATGGCGGAATATTAGAGGTGGCAAGGTCGTGCGGTCGGATGTGGACAGTAGAGAGGTGGTTGGGTCTAGTTCGCGGCAGCGAGTTCGAGTCTGTTGAGAATGCCGCTCCATTAGATGTGTTCAACGCTATAACTAGACACTCTTCCAGATGCTCGCGGAAGGGTCTCACCTCAATTAAACCTTGGGATAGGGCCTTGAGATGACGACTGGAGGGAGCAGCTAGATCATGATCCCGCGAAGGCGTGGGAGAAGGTGCAAAGGGGAGATGCTTGGCGGCGTTCGAACAAGTACGTTTCGGGCTTGGACAATCAGCTTCCGTCAATGATAAAGACACAATGGAGATGATTCTGCTCGATAGGGTGGGGTAGGGGACAAGTGAGCATAATATACGCGGATTCCTGGGGGAATGAATATCGCAGGTGGCTCAAGGTCGGAATCTAGGGACCGGACTTTTCACCTTATCTGGCCCCTGGAGATATCTGACCAGGTGTGTGGCTGCATTTAATATCCAAGCATAGTGCATGCACGGTGTAACCTTGCGACAAAAAGCCCAGGATGTGGTAGAACCTTGTATAGTCTGCCGATAAAGCTTCTTGCGTGCAGGGGAAATGAGCACAGCTAGTGCCGTACCAGCGCTTCTAGGGTCCTTTTGAAGCCACAGAATGACTTAAATAGTTCAAGGCAGCATTATGCGTTACTAAATTTCCTGGTTGAAAGTTTCATATCCGAGACCTATAGAAGCCAGTTGAAATGGAAACCTTCACTATTGATTTCCAATATTGATTAGAAAAATATCTTCATCCTTGCCTCCTTGCCATCCCTTTCCTCTTGCACCATTAGAGAAGCCAAGTCACAGACCCTCTTATGCCCTCAGTGACGAGTCCAGCGGCAAGAAGAGCGATAATACCAGAACCAAAGCGGGTGACTCTCGGGTGCCTCCGAATGACTTTATATGCAGCGATGCAGCTTGCGAAGAGAAGAGCAATAAATGTGAAGTTTATGGTTTAATCAGTCTTAATAGTCATAATGAAGAGTTGTGGGGCAAGAGGGCGGCCTGAGGCTTTCACAGCGGCCTATATAGTATGGTAGGGGCAAAGCTGTGAGGAAGTTGAGCGAAGGAGCTTAATGAATTTTGAGACGGTAGGTATTCTAGACATATATATCATGAATTTTTGCGACACTGAACCCAGTCTCGTTCAAAGGAGGTAACTCTTTGCTAATCATACTACTGATGACGTAGGGCAGTGGAGCACTTGTCGAAGGTTTACTTTTTTTTTTCAAAAAAAAAAAAAAATCCAGCCGACGTGCGTGAACGATCACCGCATGCGCAAATCACTGGTAAGCGTATTACTAGTCACGATCAGATTGAAATCGGATCCCATGATCTGCTTCGCTAATGAATAGTATTTTGTATCCTCTCTCCAGCAAGAGTAGCAATCTTAAGTATCAGGGAGGCACTGGACAAGCGATATGTTGGCATGGTGAGTTCGGAGATGTGGCAGAGTTCAAAAATACAGGGAGCATAACGGATCCAGAGTTTGATGGTGGATACAAACCCGGGCGGTGGTCTCTTTACGTTAACTCTACCTACCTTTGTAGTCTTATTACCACAATGCAGCTCAAATGGCCCATTGATTATGCGTCACCAATCTAGTGTTGTAGTATCACAATCAAAATCATATGAGATTAATGTTTAGCACTCGGCGGCAAGGCTATGGGATAGTCGTCGTTACCAATTATGAGACGCCGGTAGAGATTGCTTCGACTCTGGTTTCATCACGTGAAAGATTTCGCTACCCCGCTGGAAGCGAAATCTCTGATATACTCGCGATCTTCTGCTGGCCTGAGCGCCAGACCACGAAGCCCCACACGCCGGTCTCGCTCAACTGCTTCACTCCGTCCTTCATGGCCGATGTATCGCGACATGCTGAATATAAGGCAGCTCTTATTTTACTGAAATCTGCACCTCACCGCTTCTTATCGGAGGATCCAGTGAGTAAAATCTTAGGTTCAGAAACGACTTTTTCCCGCTGTTAATGAGGTACTGCTTTTAGCTCCTATCTGATCTTCTTCATGAATTCATCAATGGGTTCCTACAGCATTGCTCTGCGATGGAGCGCTGGAAGTTATTTTCTTCTTCTCTTCGAAGGAATACCCGATTGCAACAGACGGATTCGCCTGTGCCGCCACAAATTTCTCTTCCGCAATCTCCTGCTGAGATTGATCGCCCAGCGACCGATCTTGAGCCTCCATCGTCAAGTTTCTCTCATATCACAAAGACTGGCTCGCTGAGAAGGCCTAAACGACCTATATCCGAAGGTCCAACTACTTCTCCAACGCCCAGAAAGAGACGCAAGGCTCATCGCACAACTGCATGTCCTGATAATGTCGAAAAAGCAAAAAGGAGTTTAATGGGAATTGCGCAGCTTCGAGCGACCTCGGTCAATTCAGTCTGGGAAAGCTCAGTAACTGAAAGGTCGATCATCGACGGGCTGCAATCGAGTCAATCTTTGCAGATTGAGGATGATTTTGAGGCTACAGTACGGTTGCCGCTGAAACATTGTGGCATAGCCTGGAAAAGGAGCGAAACGAAGACATATGAGTCCGAATGTGCTCGGCGAATCTTGGGCCTTTTCTTTTCTCATTTCGCAGATTACTGCGAAGCCTTGACTGAAATCCCGCAGATAGGCCGACGCGGTTACTCGCATCGTACATACGCTTACGAAGCTGTATCTACTGAGACTGGGAAGAAAGTTTCAGATATTACGCGAATTGTCCACGTATCTAACAAATATTTACAACTCGCCAGAAAATGCGGCCTTAGCCGCTTGATAGAGATAAACCCCGACAAATCGACTCTGTATGTACTTCTTGTCTTCACTCATAGCTTCACTAACACTAGAAATAAAGGTGGGAAAGACACTTGATACTCGCTGATATCGAAGCTGTATGCCAAGATCTACAGACACAGAACAAGAATTTGGAAGCGAAAGAGAAGGAAGATAGATCTGCAATCGATTTTTGGATTGCCAAAAACATCATTGTAGCATTCGAACACTTCGGAATAGGGAAGGTGAAGTTGGCTGAGATGGAGACTGAGCTGATGAAGACCTTGCGTATCTTCGTTGATGTGGAAAAGCTTCGACGTGGTGAAATCCAGTCAACAGGTGTGGATTTTTACAAGTTCGAAGAACAGCAGTATGACGTGCAACATGCGGAAGATTTGAGAAGAAACACAGTATCAGCAGTACAAAACAGCGATGTGCAAGGAAACAGCTCAGTACAGCAGGAAAGCATGGTACTAACCTCCAGGGGAGATAGTCATGGTAAGAGCCCCACATATTAGCAAGCCTCTATTTATTAACTGTCTGTAGTCTCATCAACGACTGGGTGTTTCGATTCACAGTCTGCTCAAAGCTCCGACTTGCTGTCAACCCAACCTCGATTGCAATGTTTGGATCACTGTGAAAGTTCAGCAAATGTAGCCGGTGGAAAACAAAGTCCGCTTCGAGGCCATATGGTTTCGAATGGCATTCCGCAAACAACGTCAAACACCTTCTTGCTCGAATCATCTGTTCCTAATGGAGCAATCGATATAAATAAGCAGTCCAGCTTTCATTCTCTAGAAACAAGTATGCATATACAAAGCCCCTCGACATCACTTTCCAGTGACTTCCCAGCTATAGTGCAGCAAAACCCCCCTAATAACATCGGTAAGCTAATGTCCAAACATTTACAAAACAGTTTTGAATTTGCAGCTGAGCTTCTTTATAGATAACGGGCATATTTCACATCCGCATCAACAACCGACAGACTTACACGTTGGTACACGCGCCATCAACGTCCAGAACAACCTCACATTCGCTACCAGCACCGCAATCCCTTCATTATCCGCGGACCCAGCGAGAGACATGAACATAGCTATAGATGATCATCGGGCCTCGACTCAGGCTGGGCAAGACGAATCATTTGCAGTTAGCACCAATGAGAGCTCGGAACTGGGGACTGCAAACTGGGCCACGTCGGATGACATCTTCCTTGATTTATTTGGCATGCAAGAGCTGCATATGGAAAGATGCTGATGATTCATCTAACCGCCTCTGATTCCTTCCTTGCCGGAGGGTACACTCGCAACAAAGTGATCCCAGGACTTATTTGTACGTCTCTCGTTATGTAGGTGACCCAGCCAAGGGCAATATCCTTTTCCACTTCGCTATTCCTGACTTCATCCTTGTCTATTATTTTCGGTATGTTATCGCTATGTATCTCGAGTGGAACCACGATGGTGAATCGACCGGAAACGGGGATCGTTTCGGTTTTGTGGCAGTATAGAATGCCATAGCCGCATTCATGGTTGATCTTAATACGTTGTCAGCCCATAGCGGTAGTAAAATCCCATCCAGTTCTGTCACCTCGCATGCTTCGCAAATCTTTGAGACGTCAAGTGAGAACCTAGACAGATATTGCCGTTTCATCTTTTTGAATAGCCCATCCCCATCTCGATCCTCCCACTGACACTGCGATAGCCCTTCACGTATCCGGTCAAGGGCTGAATTCGCATCTCCATTAAGCTCTTTCACTTGGAGATGATGTATCTCGGGGTTCCCGTGGGCCATGGACATCGATTTAAAGATGGTTGTGAATAAATGACAACAATCGCATGCGCGGGGTATAATCGAACCGGCAAATTCTTGGAGGGGCAAAAAGTGATATCGGAATATTTATACGCCGAACCGCCGTGAAGAGAGCCTCACAAAGGGTTGGATACCGAACCGTGCTTCGACTATAGTGCAATTCTACAATAACTGCAAGGATCGTACTGAGTAAATAATGTCTCTGTCATTGTACACAAGTTCAGCAGGGAGCTAATTCAGCAATCTGATATCTTCGGGCTATATAACTAATGCCGTTTTGATCGTCCACGAAGTGATTAAAACGATAGCATATTTAGTCTATAACACCTGTTCCATCCGTGCCTATTCAAGAAGCGTATTTCTTTGGAAGAGAGAGTCGGATACTCTTTGCCCGCCGCTTATTTCCGGGACGACATTCTTGCACAACTCCCGTACACCAAGATTTAACGCCTTGCAAAAGTCCGTCATAGTATCTTTCAATCCCTTATGGGACTTGTCACTATTAAGCATCAGCACTATCTTTTGTCTGGCGAGTTCTTTCTTGTTCTCCGAATCCCGGGAGTCACACTTTGATTCGCTCACCATTTGGTCTGGACCGCTCCGATGAACACTAATCCGGAACGGAAGCCAGGAAATGGCTTCATATTATTTTTTTTTTTATTTGGTCTTCGCCGTAAAATGTACCTTTCTTCACAGATAACCCCATCCCGGTCTTGCTGGGCGCTCCAGAGGCCTTCTTACGAGCGGTCTTACCGGCGGAGTCGAGCTTGACTAAAAACTATCATCATTCAGCAGGGTTCGCAGTTAGTACGTAAGGGTGGAGGACCTTGGCATTGGACAGTGAACCATGCCCTATACCACATTTAGCAGGTAGAACCCTTGATGCCCTCAGCAACCCTGTGAGCACCGTTCGGGGTCCGTTGGCTTCGGAGGCTCTTTCTGACGTCGCGCAAAACCACATGGCTATGGACGTAATTATCACATTGCATACCATCTTCTTTGACCATGAAATACGAGTAAGACTGCGCCGGCGACGGCAGTATTATCCATCCAGACTACTCGATGGATTTTTCCGCGAAAAGTCCCCATCCCTACTCCTGCATCAATTCTGAACTTGAGCTTTTGCCCGCCTACTCGAGGAGATCGCCTTCCTCCGGATACTCCTCGTATTCCACCACAAATCCTTTGTGACAAGCTGCTCGTTATATAGGTCTCCTACACGGTCTCTCATCAAGCCTAAGCTCCTCCTCGTTTACCCTGACTACACAGCATCGGTGGAAGGAGCTTTGAAGTCTTCATATCAATGTTTAGGGCGTCCTGCGCAGCAGACACCTTCCTAGCAGACTCTGAAATATCCAACTGTATTATATTTGTCTCTTAACTGATGCTCTTCGGTTTATTTGGGATAAGAATACGCTGCTGGTGGTATGGGGCGTTGTTGTCAAGGATACGGAGGTTGTTGCGTGCCATGGCGATATCGAGCTTTCGTCTGCTGATAGACTCGCAAAGAGGCTGATTGGGCAGGACAATGCATCGTCAGTATTTCAAAGCTCGAAAGCGGCGCTCGCTTGAGAACATCCGAAGCTGATCTATATGGCGACAGAGTAAACTCAGCACTTCGTCCTCGTGTGTCGGTGACTTGCTCCATCTGCCATGTTTATCCATATTATTTCTGTCCTGGTCGGGTGCGACCTAGAAGAGGTACGCTTATCGTGGAGAACGTAATCTCGTTCGGCGGCTGCGGAAGGGAGGACAGCTTTGGGAGGGCGTGTCGGAGCGGTTTGGACGGATTTTGGGGTCATAGCAAGGGACTGTGAGACTACGGTCGAGCTATCAGCAGTAAGGTAATGAATACAGGGTGGAAATTAATGATGATGATGGACGGAGTAGCGTTGGTAGTCGCAGGTTGGCAAGAATTCTCTTTCTTCTAAGGACAGGTAGTTCTATCGCAGCCGCGCCATGACGGGCTATGCTGAAGATCGGTTAAGTAGAAATTCACGGCGGAGCGGCCTGCGTGAAAGCAGCAAAGCTACGTCGGTGTGTTAAACGGGACTAGCGTGTCGACAAGGTTGCTGAAGCGCCTTGGCATCACAGCCCCCTCATTTCTCCCCAGTGTCATCCTCACCGATCGCCCCATATAATTTGCGTCATCATCTATCTCTCCCATCCCTCTCCCATCCTACATTCGTGTGTATCTCCTTCACCTTACCGTCCGCCTCATATTTACGCTTCGCCCTATTCATAAGACCGACCGATACCACATTGTCTCCTTCGGTCTGTCTACTCCCAGCTTTTCTGACTGCTTGTATGCGCCGTTTCACTTATTCTCACCCAATTTAGTAACCTCCTCTTTCCTTCAAGTCCAATATCCGCTTGCTGGGCCGCTACACTGCTACATACTGGGTGCCGTCTTCCATCAGGCTTGCCCGCCTGGCCCTCTGGCTTATCATCCTATTTTACCATAGGATTTCATTTCTATGACGGTGAAGCTAGGTCGCCGGCTGATGGGTACACCAGGTGGGTTACGCTGGCCGCCTAGTGTATGTAGCCAGCTGTGCAGTCCTCAACACGGGTGTGAGGTTGATTGATTGCTCTCGACTCAGGGCTACCCATGTTGAAAGCCCGGGTGGGTGGGAATACCGCTTTAGCGGGGTCATTCTTTCTCTTTGCTGCTTTTGTACATAATTGACTAATATAATCATCGCAAAACCGTGCTTCCTGTTCCAGTAACCCTCTATCATGCCATCACGTCGCCGTACCAGAGGGTCTTCATCAATACTGGAGAATCGCACTGTCATTGCTCAAGAACGTGATGCTGGTGATATCTGGACTCAGTGTGCTCTTTCACTCACATTTGACCAAGCCCAATCTCAAGGCATGGTCAACCTGCAGCTAAGAGCTGCGTTTGAAGGATTTGATGGTGATCAACATGTCATGCTCCAGATACCACTGGAGGATTTCCAGCAGGGGGAAGACATCTCAGGTCCAGAGAATATTCCGGCCTCGATCAAGGAATGCTTCAGGCACCACATCGCCGTTTAGTCTCACACGCAAATTCTTGTCCTTTCCCTCAGTATGAAGTCTCCTGGAAAAGTTGTTGCCCCACAGAGCGCTTCAGTCCTTACGCCTAGCGACGGGCATCGGACACAAGTTCAGAATTCTCAGTGTCTTTGCCGAGCTACCCAGCTTCTGCTTTACATTCCGACTACAGAGCTTTCTGAAGAGCGTAAGCAGGCTCTGAAAAGGTTCGTCAGCCAGGCATCTGCCGGAAAATTAATTTCTATCCCCATCGATCTTTTGCGTACACATGGTTGTGTTGGGGGGGGGGGAGTGGGGGGGCGCGCCTCACTACATGGAAATATTCCACGTTCCAGAACTTCCGCCTTCGTACGAAGAGCATGTAGTCAGGAGAGGCGGAAAACGTGCCTGGGAAGATATATTGCTTAATATATATCTTAGTACTTCTCTTTCCCCGACAACTAACATTGCGTCCCATCCTGTTAGCCAACTGGACCGGTGACGCTCCGAGCAAACGAAATGCGCGAGACCTAAGTGGTCCCAGCTATCAGAGATACGGTTATGTTCCGAACTCTGGCTCTGACAGCGACTATTCGGCCCAATCCGTCCCGCATTTTCTCATACCTGACACTTCGAAAGCCGCCGTGTTAGACTAAGCAGTCTCCTCATTCCTCCGCGAAATTGCGTGCGAGATATTGCGTGCTGAGTTGGAATCTATATTACCGGCTATGCTGCGAGAGATGCTGCCAGATATACTGCGCCATACGCTAGTAGACCCCATTCACGGAATCCTGGAAAACATAGTCGAGAAGAACCTCTCTGCGCTTGTGGAGGAGTATATGGCAGATGGTGCTGTGGAAGACCACATCCAAGCTGTAGAGGTGCAGATTTAAGAATAAGTTGATAACTTGTTTTTGGAATTGAAAGAGACAAAGGATGAATGTCTTCAGGAAATTGATAGCACTGAAAGAGATGCCCTGGACAGGTTAAGAGACATATATTGGGACTACCAACGTGAACGTGAACTAACCCCATCGCAAGAATGTCGTGGTGTGACAGGAACACGGGAGGAAACAGGAAAGTATTCCAGGCATGGAAAGGGCCTTGGAACACCAGGCGGAAGCTGCAACGAAAACGAGTTTGGTAGGTTACGCCAAAACAAGAAACTGCGGCAAGAGAAAGACATAGAAGATAACGGGGCATGTTCCCATGGCGTGCAATGTGGTAACTATGCTTGAAATAGCTAAGGTCCAACAGATCCTAACCGACTGTGTATCCCTCACTATAAAATTTGCATCCTCTTGCTGTCTCCGGAAATCTGTATGGAATTTCCCTGTAAATATATACCCTTCTGGAAAATGGTTTGGTAGCTCATTTTTTTTTTAAAAAAAAAAAATATGAGACTCTTGGAACTTTAAACAAGTT
>JAJJID010000534.1:0-23946 GCA_022204955.1 Macrophomina pseudophaseolina
AGACAGAGCAATAAATAACTTTGTCACAGGTTCCGGTGCTTCAAGTGTACTGGGAAAAATCCGGCCGTCTGTTCTGCGCTACCCATTGCGCAATATAGTGGAGGACCGTTGAGATGAGACGCGCGAAAGGTGGCAGCCGCAGCACATACCACATGCGACGTAATGTCGAGCTCTGCCTCCATGCCCAACACCTTCAACAGTACGACTTTGCTTTTTCTCTTTGTCTAGCATTGGAACGGTCTTGCTGTTCTTCGGCTCGCGATCCGGCTTGTCGCCGGTAGCTAGCTGAGTCGTCAGCGACATGCGCACCGGGACAAAGGCACCTAAGCAGTTAACCTTAAAACAACCAGAGCGCCGTGAGCCGAGGACGCAACAGCCACACGACACGAAGCCTGTTCGGGAAATCTTAGGGCAGCTTCGGTGTGCGCGATGGGATGGCCCAGTGCGGCGGCCTGGCCTTCGACGACATGTGGGCCGGTGAAAGGAAACGAAGCAGAAGCGCTCGGGCTCGGGAGGGGCTGTTCGGGGTGGACTCCGCAAAGCGTCTGCTGGACAGCTGGCGCAGGCGAGGATAGGCTTGGGTAGCAGCCCAAGGTCGGCTGCTTGCGCAAAAGCTTGGACGGTTGAGTTATGGGGGCCACAGCCTCTAAACAGAGCGACGGGCAATGGAAGCATCAGCTAGCGCACAGCTTGACTCGTGCAAAGCGAACGCGAAGGGGATAGCGAGTCGTGGGTCAGAGGGCAATGAAAATTGTGGGGATAGAGAGAGAGAGAGTGTGTGTGTGTTTGCTACTCCAACTCATCTCTCGTCCATTGCCTTTCGGGGCGACTATCACCATTGAGGGGTTGGTGGCCTGGTCGCGAAGGGAGGCGATGAGACTATAGGTTACGGCGCTTTAGTGGTGGAAATTCTGCAGTAAATTGAACGCGGGGCGCTCAAAGGGGGGTGTGCTAAATGTAGCTTAGTTTTGCGAGATGGGCATGAGATGAGCGGTAGCGACGATGGCTCTGGGCTCAACACCAGCAAAGCAGGTTGGACCGTGATTAGGGCGAGTGATGCCTGAGTAGCAAGCGAGGCAGGGCGTGTGGCCAGTCGGCGGGTGGGGCAGCTGGAAAAGACGCGTCTTCTAGAAGTCCTTTGTGCTTGGCGGCATCTTCAAGGGGCGAGCGAGCAGGCGATTGCGGGCTGCGATTGGAGCAGGGCGCGAAATGATGAAGCGAGCGACGCGGTCAGCAGCATTCCGCACGTGCGCGTGCAGGAGACAGCGCCGATACGAGGGCGGGCGCGATGAGATGAGGCAAACGATGCAGAGCGTCATCGCTAGCCCGACCGTCGGACGCGGTGAGCAGCGCAAGGTGGAGCAATGAGGCCGCTGGTGGGTTCCTGGGGCCAGCAGCTGTTGGCGGCGGCGGCAGCGGCGCATGAAACGCACAACATCCTCGCACGCACTCACTGCTCCTGGTTTGGGCTGTGGCTCAGCGGCGCGGGGACGGGGACGGGGAACGGGGACGGGGATTCCACAGCGCGAAGGCCAAGCGCGAACACCGCACGCTCTGACTGTGCTTTCTTTTCCCATCGGGCGGCAGAGATTTGCGAGCATCGCTGACTCGCGCCCCCGGTCATGATCTGCAGGAGCTCTGTCATGTTTAGAGGCAGCTCTGCGAGGCCCGGGCAAGCTTGTGGTGCTTGCTTGCGCAAGTGCTGGCGGCGCTTGTGATGCATGACATGGATTGGCCAGACGGAAAGGGTGTCCATGATAGCTCCGTTCCAGCAGAATGAATGATCGGCGCTCGGCGGAGGGTTCCCGCCGCGCACAGGAAACGTCGAGCCCGCCAGCATGGCCGAGCATCATCATTCTTGTCCATCCTGCGCTGCCCGGGCCTCGACCCTCGCCATCGAGACTGGCGCTGGCACTGGCACCATCCATGGGAGCCGAGCCCTGCCGGTGGGAGGCATTCCCAGCCAGCGGCCGGCAGCTGCCAGCTTCTCTCAGTCCTCGGGGGTCGTGTCCGTGGGAGACAGGCGCCGCCGCGTGAAGCCGCTTAGCGGCTGATGGGCCTGCCTGTGTGACCGATTACCGTACTGCACAACGCCCGGAGGCTTGCGCCCGCCCGACTCCCGGCTCCAGCCGATCAAGATCTGCGATGATCACTGCTCCATTCCCTGTAGTCTCTTGCGCGCCACGCAGCAGTGGCTGTCGGCCTCATGCGTATAGGACTAGCCAGCTCAGCCAACGCCATTGATGCTATTCTCGTGGTGCCCGCAATCTGCGCTGTTGCATGCTATTGCAATAACACGGCAGCTCAGCCAGAGCGATTCGTTCGACCACAGGGGGGAATGCGTCCAGACTCGCCCCGCCGTCCTTTTCGGGAGAACGCTACAGCCCTCTGCTCGCGCGTTGGCCGCCCTGGTTTGCATGTCAACCAGAGCCAACGGATTGTAGTCATTTGCTCAGTCAGAGAGGCGGGCCGTGGCTGAAGCGTGCAAGGGTTAACGGTGTTCGCACCACTGAACACCCCACGCTGGCGTAAGGAGGGGCGCCGTGGAAGGGCGCGCAGGAGTCATGGAAAGCTACCTGACTGGTCAAACACTCGAACAGATGCGTCGCACGGCAGAAAGCGACAACCCAGTAGCAAGCGGCAACGTTTGTCGGCGGGCATCTGCAGGAGGCGTTTCCAGCTTGCTTGAGTAACGCTGGGTCGGAGGTCGAGGTCTTTTTCTACTCCCTTTCGATGTGGGCTTGCTGCACGCGAGATGCAGCGATCGATGGTAGCGGGGCCCAGGCACGCATGCAGCAGCCATCACACACCGCTCGGGCAGAGAATCGTGGAGTGCGTCAGTGGAAGAGGCGGGAGAAGCGGGCCCTGCAGCGTTGAGCACACAGGAGAACCGCCATTGGCAGCGTTCTGAGAGGGAGATGGCGCTGCCCACCCGATTCGTCGGCAGCAATGCGATAGCAGAAACGGTACTAATCGCCTCAGAAACCCCTGGAATCTGGCTCTCTTTTTCCCGTCCTTAGCTGCAAACGGGGTTTTCAAAGCTTTGTGCGCTTTGCGGGATGATGCATCAGCAGTACCCAAGGAGGCAGGAGGGCGGCGACAAATGGCAACTGTCCCGGGGTTATGTCTCTACTGTCTGTGTACGAGTGTGCGCTTCAGTACTCCTTCAGTCGCGCCGCGACGAAACACACATGTGAGTGAGATTCAGGTTCAGATCCAGATCCCAGCAGATCTGACGGTCACACTAGATTCCCGAGCGGCCAAAAACTGAGATCATGGACGATCCCCGCAGCCCGGACCTGCCAGCTGGGATCGTTTATTGCTTAGGGGCGCTGATTGGCCCAATCTTCTGCCCCACCATGTGCACGATACAGCACCGCGGTGCAGCCGTCCAAAGGGAGGCCATCCGCGGCCGCCATGTCCACAGCAGTCGCGAACTCCTTTGTCGCCATGTGGGTTCGCACTCCTGCCACGCTGGCGGAGAATAAGTTGCGCCAGTACGGCGACAGGGGCCGCCGGCGATTCGGCTCATCGTCTGCTCGCGCTGGCGGGTAGTAGACGGTGGAGCCTAAACAAGCGCTTCATGCGCAACTGGTCGATCGCTCCTTGGGCGCTCCCCGGACTTGGCTGCCCAAAAAAAGCTAGCGCGTATCGACTGTCCGCCCGGCGATCTGCTGCGGTTGGTCCCCTGGATGGCAGTCGACATGACGCTACATCCTGGCAGCTGGAGTCGGCCTCCTTCAGTCCACAGCCGTGGAAACTCAAGGAGAGTCATGATGTCGGTGCCCGGTCGTTTGCCTGAAATGTGTACGCACGCCGCACTGCTGAAAATATTCTTGACGCGGATGGACCTCTCGAGCTCGTGCCTCGCGTTCGGCCGCGAATGAAGCCGCGCTCGATTCGAGAGCCCGCCGGTTTGGTGCAGAGCGGGCCATCCCATCGCATCCCGCCCGAACGGGGCACCTGGTGGTCGTGCCGTTCGCGCAATGTTGCTCGAAGCAGCAGCACAGGAGCAGCCCCATGTCGCCCATGACATACTTCCTGGGCCGTTCGAACAGCGCAGGAAGAAAAAGTAACCAACGCCCCAAAAGCAATGCATAGGAGGCGCTTCCGCCGGCCTGGTTACGCGCGCCCCCTCCGCGATCGGATTGACGCTGCACCGTTCTCGCTTCCCCCCGGTCGGTATCACGGGGAACGGTGAGTAGTCGTGTGTGCATGTGCGTTTTGTACGTCCGTGATGCCCTGCGGCGCCGCCGCGCCGCTCATCAGCCGTAGGACCTCGACGGGAATGTGCAAGGTGCTCCCTTGCGTCGCGTGCTGCTCACTTAGATGGCGAGCCCCACGCGCCGCAGCGCCAGCAAGGGCTTCCGCCCGATCCTTCACCAAGCTTACGGGCCTTTACCGCAGCGCCATGGCGCCCGGGCGAAAAGGTGTCAGTGTGCCAGAGGTATTTCAAATGCTGTGGCGGCTAGCGAAAGGCTCTGATTTTGCTATCCTGTTTGCGGACCGAAACCGAAGCTGAGCCGGTTACCCGATGAGGAAAGCATGATAGTAATGGTGGGGGGGGGGGGCGCGAGCACGGCGTTTGCGAGGAAGGTAGGAGCGTTTGCGCGCAGTGCAGCGTGCAAAGAACCGCTCGCGTCCTGGCTGGCGGCGCCGTGCGGGCTGCCGTGAGCGTGACGTCGCTCTGGCGTAGTTTTTGCGCGGTTGCGGTTGTGAACGCCATCCAGCAATTGTCGGGACGGCCGTTGTTCCAAGGCGCAGGAAAGCTGCAGCCCGCAGCTCGCCATCAGCATCTTGTGGCTCTCTCACGTCTCAGGTCCCGCCGCGCGCGTCCAACCGGATGGCGCAGCCCTCGCATTTCTTGCATGCCGCGTGGTACAGGTCTGCAGTGTGCTCGCCTTTGCGCCGAGCTCCAGGAAAAGCAAAAACGGCGGGCGTACATGATTGTTTGCAGGGCCGGAGATTGGGGCTGTTACACGTCGTCTCCGGCATGTTGCCTGACTGCCCTTGGTCCCGGTCGGTGGATCGGCTGTCCACCGCCCAGCGCCAGGCGGTCAGGCGCAAGGGATAAGGGCCGACTCTGGCGGCACGTAGATTGTTGTGAACGGGATATCCATATAAGCTTCGGGCCACTCTGCATCCTCGGCGCACCGGTCTCACCAACCCCCGTTGCAACCCCTGCGGCGCGAGGCTGAGCCCTTGCCGTGCGGCCCCCGAAAAAGAATGCCAAATCAATATTTTAGGTTTGTAGATGGGCGGGTGAAACCCATGTCAGGAGGCGCGCGAAGCAGGTTTCTGCGATTAGGGCCTGGCGATGTGGCGGCCGTTGGGGAGAGCTGAGCTGGTCCAAAAGCGGGCAGCAGGGAGTAGCGGGGAGGCTGGATCGAGCAACGGGGGGCAGCACATGACGCGCTAGGAGGCCTGAAGGGGGAACGATGCGGAGGATGTGCTCTTTCGTCAGGCCTCAGATTTCCGATCCCGCGATCTGGCTGCTGAAAGACCCTGGGACGCTGCGCTGGGCGAGAGCACGCTCGCCGTGCCGTTCCCCGACTAGTGCAACGGCTGCTGCTGCGGTTCCACCGAGCTGGATGACAGCCAACGCGCACGCGGCTAGCGGCCTGCCCGTTGCGGTTCGAGTACGCGAGGGAGGTCCGGCGGCTGCATGCGGGCTGCTGGCCGGGGCAGCGAGCACCCACTCGGGCAGCGCGGCGACGGGCGTTGGGGGAGCTGCTGTGCGAGCTTTGGTTGTTGGACGCTGCGCTGCGCTGGCTGCGGGCGTGGGCTCCGTGCGGTGCGGTGCTGTGCTGCGCGGCGGTGGGTGCGAGTGGGCTGCAGCGGGGGGCGGGCAGGCGTGCGTGGGCGAGGGCGCGTGCGACTGGGGTGCGAGTGAGGTTGAGTGCCCGCCGGGCGGCGCGAAATGACGATGGTCGCGCGTCCGCAACGGCGCTGCGGCTAGCCGCTTTGGGGCGGTGATTTGGAAGCGCTCGGCGGCATGGGAAGGCCCGCCAGATCGCCCCAAATCTGCACAGCAGCCAGCACCGGCAGCCGCGCCAGCACAGCGGGACACTTGCCAAGCCGCGCTCAAACGGCTGGCCCCTTTCGCTCCACGGGCTGCGCGCCGTGGTTTCGGACGCGATGCTGCGCTCTGCGGCCTTCGCAGCGCACACGCTGGGCGGCGGGCGCCCCTGCGCTGGCTCGCTCGCTGGCGCTTACCCTAATACCACCCTGCGGCCGTCGAGCGGGCTGGGCGACGGCGACGGCGAGGGCGCGGACGACGACGACAACGACGACGACGACGACGACGACGACGACGACGTAACGACTGCCCCAACGCAGCAGCGCGGCGCTGTCACCGGAGCTGCCAGTAGGCTGGCGGCAGCAGACTGGCAGCGCAGGCTCAGGCCCCGGGAGCGCGTGAGAGGCGATGGGCGCCAAGGCGCGCTTGCCGGCCGGAGGATTGCTCGCTCGCTGGCTGCCCGGCCGTTCTGGCAGCTCGCGGCTGGCTGGCTGACAGCTGCACCCCCAGTGTGGCTAGGCCTGACACTTCCATTCCAGCCTGTCTCATGCTGGCCGCGTCGCAAGGAGCGCGGTTTCACGGGACGGCGCATCGCTGGGGCGCCCCGGGAGCGCGGTGGCCAGCGCCAGCTCCCATGATCCCTCCCTTCCATCCCGCGCGCCCACCCTGGTCGCACATCTGCACATCTAACATATCTTACCCGCCGATCTGGGACCTTGGGATCCACCGAGGCTGCGGCCACCGCGCGGATTTGCGACCCAAAGGGGCATCCTCGTTAGCCTCTGTCAAATCCACTTAAGCTTGCCCGGACCCTAGAGCCAGCCAGGCGCGCTCTCTTCCCGAACCATTGTTCAAGGCCCAGTCTGTGCTGCAAGCCAACGTCTTACCCAAGCCTTCATATACCCTCCTCCGCCTCGCTCTCCCAGCCCCGTGGTACCCTATCGCCGTCTTCCTCCCCGCCAGCCCACTACTCCCACCGAGCTTCCGCCTCGAGCTTCTAGAGACATACCAGGTAATACAAGAGCCTCCCCGTTTCTCGTTTCCTGTCTGCCCAACCTCCGCTGTCCTACCAGTACTCGAGCCTGACCCTCTCCCAGCACACCGTCGCCAACTGCCCGAGCCGGTCTCGCTATTAAACCGCCCAAGTTCACCACCGTCGCGCCTTTCTCACTTGATTTCCCAATTCCAATCTCGCGCCCCAAATGGTCCCCAACGCACGCCGTGGGCCTTGGTCGCAGGCCGAGGACCAGTTCCTCCTCTCCATCGTCTCGCAGCAGGGCGCCAACAACTGGGTGCGGATATCGCAAATGCTGCGCACCCGCACGCCCAAGCAATGCCGCGAGCGCTTCCACCAGAACCTCAAGCCCACGCTCAACCACGATCCCATTACTCCCGAAGAGGGCGAGGTCATTGAGCGTCTGGTCGCTGAGATGGGCAAGAAGTGGGCCGAGATCGCACGCCAACTCAACGGCCGCAGCGACAACGCCGTGAAGAACTGGTGGAATGGTGGCCAGAACAGGCGAAGGCGCATGTCTGAAAGGCGCCGCAGCGAAGCTCAGACTGCCGCCGTCCAGCAGCACCATGCAAACCACTACCACCACCATCAGTCCCAGTACCAGCACTCCTCGCCCACCTACACACACCAGCAGTACCACCACCAGCAACAATACCCCACTCGCCCTGCCCCGCTCTCCATCCAGCCGCAGCCTTATGCGCGTGCCTACGACACTCCCATCCCATCGCCGTCTGGCCAGTCTGTGCTCTCGACTGATGGTGCCCCGTCGCTCATCACCGACAGCGGCTCTGAGTCAAGGTCTCCTCACTACGCGCCTTCGCCTCTGGAGCACCCTCTTCCCCCGCTCATTGGCAGGCGTGATGAGCGCCGCCGCTCGAGCCTGGCCTATCTCCCCCGCAACGGTTCTTTCATCACTGACGATGAGCATTCACACTCCACCCCCGTCCGGGCATCTTCTGCCGATCATCAGGATGCGGCGGCGCGCAAGCGTGAGCAACTGCGGCTGCCCGAGCCGCCCGCGTTCGTCAGTAACGCTGGATCGCCCATCTTCCGTGAGCCCAGCTACGGCTCGAACGGTGTGAGCAGGCAATTGCCTCTGCTCACGCAGCCGTTCACTGCCAGTGGCGATTCGTCGAGGCGTGCAAGCCCCGTCCAATCCATCCCTCACCGGCCTTCGTACTGTCCGCTACAGCGCGCATTACCTAGCTTCAGCGAGCTGGTTCAGCACCCGGTGCGGTCACAGAGCGTGTCAATCACACTGGCACCGGCCCCCTGCCTACCGCCCATGAAGCCGCGAAGCCCCATCAGCAAGCCGAACGCCGTGGCTTCCATCCTGAACTAGGCCATGGCTCCCATAATGTTTTCTTTGAGTTTTTCCTTTGTAAGGGGATCCGGCAAGGTACCCACTATTGTTGCATAGCATCGGCGCCTTTTGGGTCTCTCTCATTTCTTCCGCACATACAAAATCATTACGCACTTTCCGCTTCTCTGTGTGTTTTCCCCAAAATTTCTCTTCTACTTCAGCATACATACGCACTATACCAGTGGTACGTCGCCCACAACAGGCGACGGCCAGAACGAAATAGTTGGAGAAGGGGAGAAGGGAGTGTGATGGCGATCGGACAATATATGCCGACTATTGTGGTATTCTTTGGGCGCAACGATTTGAATTGCAATCTTTGGTTCATCTAATGCTTTAATTTGTCGTGGCTCGTTCTGTTCTCTGCTGCTTCTTATTCCAATTCTGCACATACTGGTTCATCGATTCTCTTAACCTGGGATGGACGGTCGGGCTTGGGTGGATGTCCTGTGTGCGGCAAACGGTTGTCTTAATTGGCATGGGGCTTTCATATTCAAACATTGTTACGAATCTTTTTTACCATCTATATGGGCGGCATAGTTTACAGAAATTTTCATCCTGAGGATAACCAGGAAAACAATGTATGCCCTTCGAGATTAGAGTCTTTGATTTTTTGGCGCTCGAACGTAGATGCGCCTGCACTAGTAGCTCTCCTCTCGAAGCTTTCAGCGTTATACCCCATAGGCCACGTACTTCTCGCCTTCGTGCAACCACAGAAAACCATTCTTACTCAAAACAATTGAACAGCTGGACTTCGACTTCCTGCTGTGCAATCAACTCACATGTTGCTCCACTCCCCCACATACTCCCTCCCAACTCCTTCCTTTCCCTTCCTTGGATTGCGTGGCTGAGTGATGTAATTAAACACCTCGCCCTACGTTCTCGCGATTGCGACCAAAGCCAACAAACTTCACGCGAACCCCAGAAGCGAGAGCGGAAGGACAGGAAAGCAGCAGTTCACAAGCTAGTACTCACACCACCATCTCTTCATAGTGCACGCAAGCGGAGGGCGCCGACGCCGAAAACGTGAGCGAGAGGGGGAAAAAAAATGCCCTTGCCCATCGCGTACCTGCGCTTACGGGCCCTTGCCCCCTCCTCTCCCAAACAAGCCCATATGCAAGAGAGTTCGAGACTGTTTCTCGTATCCCGTGCTCGCAAAGAATGAACGGCACACTTACCTCACCGCACCTGTAGGCCAAAGAAACCTGGGACCGAAAGTTGCGCCCTGTCGTCCCCCGCAGAATCCCTTCATTCCCATCCGGACGACAAACGGTTCGACAGGTCGAATCCGGGGGACTGGCAAGACTCCGGTAGGCGATGCCAACCGGCAGCCCAGTTCCGGATGCTATTCTGGAATTCTAGAATCCTCCCGGGGACGGATCCAGGGCAAGCAGAACCTGCTACTTTTTTCATTCCGTCTACCTCTTTCTCGTACCTCGAAACACAATCGCAAGTTTCGCGATGCCTTAGCGGGTAACATACTTTCACCACCCCTTACGCACCCCACACACCAAAAACTAAATAGCGACGAGAATAGGCCTCCGACGCGTCCGTTCCCTTCCCAAACTAAGAACACAAATAAGCAGAGCCGAGAGCCGAGAGGAAGCCCCCTTGGCGATCTTTTTTCGCTCGCCAAAGGATTTATGCTTCAGCGCCAGGCGCTGAGCATCTCTTGACTACAAGCCAAATGAACAATAGCAATGACTTTCCCGGAGATCCTTCACCTCCTGTGACGTACCCTGATCTCCGCCACCTTTTCCCTTAATCCGTCTCCTCTCCCAACCACGGTTCAGCGCGATCGCGCTAGGAACGTTTAGAAAACTCCCCGCGAGAGAAAAAGAAGGCAGGCAGAAGCCACCAGGCTGGTAAATATTCCTTGCAGGTGACCGGTGCGGAGAGCCAGTGCGAATTTCGCATTAGCAAACAGGCTCAGTCACAGGTAGCCGCTTATTGGGTCGAGTCGTGCTTTTCGCCGATGACCGCCGCCCCTTACTACTGCTGTGAGTCTGAGATCGGGGCTTTGTTATCCAAAGCACCAAAGGATTTGATTCGAGGCGGGAGGAACAATTGGCACAGCTGCCTTGCGAGTCACAATAAAGCTGGGTGAACACCGGCGCGCGGCGCGATGCTCAACACACGCGTGGACGAGATGAGAGGCGAGTAGGTCGTGAAATAGTCCATCTCCGCCCCCTCTCAGCCACCACGCTTGTGGAACACACTTCAGGCGGGTGAGGAAGTGAGGGAGAGGAGACGGAGAGAGGGAAAACAAGACTTGGCAAGCGGCCACAAGAGGGGAAGATGGCGAAAAGAAGGCGTAACGCAAGCGTCAGACAAAAACTGGGAGAGACTCAGAGGAGTGGCGGGACAATGGTCTCCCGATCCCGCCTTTCGCTGGTGGGCGCGGCGTCAAGGAAAGAGGGAGAGCGCCGGAGCGGCCACTAACCCGCATGACCTTGTGGACATATCCAGTCAAAAGCAGTTGCGCGCTGGCCGAAAAGAGAGATTCCGGCTTCTGGATGGGGAAGGCTGGGCGTAGTCGCCGGTCCAGATGGGGCTGCTTGTGGGCGCAAGGCCAACGGTGTCGCCCCATCCCCAGCCCAGCCCGGCCCAGCACCAGCAGTAGCAACGGCGCCATTGTTGGAGGGAAGCAATGGCGGATAGGTCACTTGCATGAAGGCGCGGGCAGCGAAGTTTACTGACTGGGACCTGCAGGAGTGCCCTAGCGAGGCCGCAATCATCCGGAAGGAAGGGAATGAGAAAGTGGTCTGGTTGGCCTGGATCAGCAGTCGCTATCTCGATTACTGATGACGCTCGCCGGTTCATGCAGCGGTCTGGAAACGAAACGGTCGGCCGCGATCCTTGGATTCGAGACATCACTGGCTGATGCAGTAGTGCTGCTGTCTGGGGTCTTGTGAGAGAGGAGTGCGGGTGGGGCAGCTCACCCTCGATAGGGCGGCCGCAGAGTTGGAGCAGGGACGACAGACGTTCTTGGATGCCAGCTCAGCCAGCCCGACTCGGCCCAGCTCAGCCCGGCCAGGCGGGTAGCGACTATTCTGGAGCGCGTCGCGTCCCGCGGGAGGGAAAAGGGCGGTACGGGCAGTCAAGGGGTGCGGCAGATTGCCACGCCTTCCGCAGAACCCCCCCTCGCCCCAAAGGAGCGCGGAAAACGGGGCGGCGGAGCAGGCGCTTGTGGTGACTTGACGGCTTTCGCTGAGGAGAGCTGTTAATGCCGACCGCAGTGAGGAAATTACGTCCGTCGTTGCTTCTGGCGGGCACTTTGCTTGCGTGCAGCATCCGAAGAAAGAGGTGCGACGATCGCGGTTAACGCGAGCCGGGCAGGCCGTCGAGCTAGGCTGGCTCCTGAGAGCCGTGAGTGGGTGGCTGTTGAGGCCGGGGTGGGTCAGCTGAAGCGGCATTCGTTGGGCGCCGCTGGTGTGGCCGGAGGCAGGTAGGTGTGGGGGTTGTCGGCGCATACCTCATGTCGTTCTGTTTGGCTTTCTCGCGTCGTCGGCGGTGATGCTCGGGGAGAGGGCCGCCGGCGGCACCGTGCTGGGAGCTGTACAATTTTTCTCACATGCTGCTGGAAAGGGCAATAGATGAGAGTTGCTCAGGGGTGGAGCGGGCTAGCGTAGGGGCACATTGCGGTGAGTGACGGAACATTGGCGTGAAGGATTTATCGTCGGCCACGAGGGGGCGCCCGCACGGTCAACACGGCGTGCCTGCGCACTGTCGAGGATGCCTGTTGCAAATGCCATCCCATGGCGGACAGGATGTCGCAGCGACGCGTGCTGTTCAACAACGGCGGCGTCCGCGGCACTCACCGCGCGGCAACTTCCCTCCAATCCTTCGCAGCCACCGCGGGATCCGCCGGCCGCGATGGGATGATGGTGCGGCCGGCTCGTGGGGTTCAGAGCGGGTGTTGAGGAGGAGTGCGCTGTGCTGCCAAGGGACGCGCGCTCTGCTGTAGCTTGAGATGATGCGCGCGATCGGCGCGCGAGAATGACGCCTAATGTCGTGGACGGGACAAGATTTTCCGGCCTCGCGCGCTCGCTCTCTGACTGATGCACCCGCCCGCCGACCTCACTCCCTGCCCGCTGGCCCCGCCGCTCATCACGCCCTGCTCAACGTCCATCGTCGGCCCCCAAACGAGCGATCGCCGTCCTCGCTGCGCGCCGTTTCTTGGCACTCTTCCAACCGAGCCGCTGGACCGCTGCCAGTGCGCCGTCGGCACAAGATGGTGTCGTCTCCTGCCTGTGCTTCAGCTCCATTCTCCCACACCTGCAGACCTTTCCAATGTCCCAGCGGCCAATAGCCGCCGCCACACTCCATGTCGAGTCAGTATGAGCCTTCCGCCGGCGCCGAGCCCGTGCTGCCGTGGAGCATAGCGTTCCTGGTGAGTCCTCTTTTGACATCCCCATTTCTCAATTCTGCATCTCTGCTCCGCCGCATTCGGCCGCACGCCTCACCACCCATCACGCGCCCTGCATGCTGATCGTCCCTGAAGTCCCAGCGAGACCTTGCCCTGGCCATCCCCATCAACTACGTGACTCAACCCGCCGTATCTCTTAGCGAGGCATGCTTCTCGCGCGGCGCATACGAGGACGCTGCCGCAAGACTCTGTCTCTCCAATTTATTGGCCCTCGGCTTCAAGCGCATTGTTGTCGACCTCTATTGGGATGTCGGCCGAGGCCTTTGGAGCCTCTGCCCCGTCGAGATTCCCGAGTCGGCATCGAGTGACGACGACGCCACAGTCGGCATTGTCTCTTCGACCTCTGACGCAGCCTTCTCCTCGGTGGCCATGAGCACCGCCAGTCTTCAGCCGCGTCAGGCAACTGCTCTGTCCACGTCAGCCCTCACCTCCACCAATCCACGCTCGTCTCCCACCGGCACTGTGCTTGAGTCCAGCGTGTCGGTAAGCCCAACTGGCCAGGCAGCCGGCAGTGGAGTAGTTCAGACGAGCTCGTACAACTGCTCGTCTTCCTTGAATGTGTCTACCGTCTCATCACTCGTTGCGGACTATCTCGATGCTACAGGCGACACCATTAATGCTTCCCTAATCTACCTAATCTTCAATATCCACGCCGCAGCATCTAACTCGACCGCAAAGGCGCCAGGAGTGGCCCCTGATGCTTCTCAGTTGCCAACTGCCAATACCACACTATCTAATATCTTGAGCGCGGATCTCAGTTCATACCTCTACACGCCGACACAGCTGCGCGAAGACCGTGCTAATCTAAATAATTCCTGGTTTGGATACGATACTGCTCAAGATCCTGGGTTGAAGCCCGCCCTACCGTACCTTCAGATCATCAATGATGACAATGTAGCGTCCACTCCGGATGGGTGGCCTAGTGAGGGCGTGCTTGAGTTTGGACCCGACCACCTTAGGCTGCTTGCGTCATTTGGACGCGTAGACACGCAGATGGCGGGCTACGATACCCAGGCTGACAGTTCGATCCTCTTCCCTGAAGGAACCTTTGAGTCAATTCAGAATTTGGCGTTCAGCGAAGCAGGCACCATCACGAATGGATGTTTCTTCGATCGAAATATTACATACTTGACAGGATCCACCAACTCGTCCTGGGCAATGTCGTCCAATTTGCCGATACAAGACATGATATCTACGCAGTCGCAGAACTCGACCTCGCCATATATCTCTAATATGACTTCATGTGGTATCAGTCCACTACTCAATCAAACGCTCCTCGACACCGCAGATACCTCGTACGAGCCCTATCGCACAATCTCGTACAGCTCGATCTGGAGCTGGGCAGACAACGAACCTCGGAACGTAACTAACAAGGCCGACAATGCTTCGTATCTGCGTTGCGCAACGATGCAGGCCTCGACACACGGCCGCTGGGTGCTCACCGACTGTACTGAGAAACATCATGCAGCTTGCCGTGTTGGGGGCAGCAACCCATACGAATGGCGCATCAGCGACCCGAGCGATAGCTACACCGATGCCGACTCCATATGCCCCAGTGGGTCATCTTTCGATGCACCCCGAACCGCATTGGAAAACCGGTACCTCTTCGATGCCCTCCAATCACGCGCCAACGAACATCCAGAAGACTTCAATGGAGCTGCATCTGTTTGGGTCAACTTCAATAGTCTCGACGTCACAGATTGCTGGGTGGTAGGGGTGAGTCAAAACTGCCCGTACAGCAGATCAGCAGACCAAGACGAGAACCGGCTAGTTGTCGTCCCAACGGTGGCAGCGGTCATCGTCTTTGTATGCACTGTCCTTACTCTGTTTGTGAAATGCGCAGGGAACAGACAGTCGAGCAGAAAGTCAAGACGCCGCAGGATGCAAGAGGGATGGGAGTATGAGGGCGTGCCTTCATGAAACATGCATATTGGCGGGCAAAGGCAGCTTCAGAACCTTCGCTTGCGGGTCTAGGGCTTCTCAGCTGCAATTTGGGGTCGGATATGGAATTCCGCCGGAGGACAAGTTAGCCCCACTCGCAAATGACAGCCCTCGACAATCCCAATATCGCCGGTAAAGCGGGTGCAAGAAGGGATCGAGCAATGCTCCGATGACACAGTAGAATGGGGGGAGGCTTGGTCTGGACTAGCTGCCCGCTTCGCCCGTGCTGCGGAAATTCTTTCCATCTGCCGATGGAAGTATCACAGGTTACACGAAATTTCCAAACGCCTTCAATGGAAGGCGCTTGCAGCGTTCGGCTAGCTTGAGAGTGCTTTTCAGCGACCCATCAGGAGCAGGGATCCGCCTGGAAGTTCTGTTACTGAAGGCGGGTCTGCATGCCTGCAACTTATTACAACCGCTTGACCGGTGAGTCTTGTACTCGCAGAGCGGTTGGTGCAACACATGGCTGAGGCAGCTGTGCAAGGTGGTTTCGGCAGCTGAGGATCGGAACGGAGACGACCGGCTTGACCGAAGACCCAATTATCGGTAGATTTGGGGCAAGGCGACGGGATGCAGCCGTCGGAAGCCGTCCCGGCGGCCGTTTCGAACCCGGTTTTTTGTGTGTCAGAAGGATATGCAGTGGCTGGTTCCATGGTAACGTCTCCATTCCCGACAAAATTACGACCCCTGTGAGCAATTGGAGGGCGTCCGGAATTCGTGGAAACGGAAGTGGACCTTGTGTAACTCAAGCTGTGTTGCGCGGAAGACGGCTGGCTGGCAGGGTTGCATGTCGGCGGTGGGCGCGTGGTGTTCAGATTGGGGGTTCTGTACGACGTGGCCGGGGCTTGTGATGCTGATGGAATGCACCTGCGCAGTGCGGTTTGGGCCGTACAAGGCCTGATAGACTGGGGTTCTTTGATGAGGAAGTTGGAGGCGCCCTGTGGCAGAGTACCTGCATAGCGCACCTGCAAGACGGTATCAATGGACTTTGGCTCCTCATTATTGTTCTTTTTGCTGTGAGGCGGTCAAGACGATCTACGCCATGCAGCAAATCTGCCCTACGATGGCGTGCTTGCTTGCAGCGGGTCCCTGAAGCTGAAATGTTATCTTATCGCGGCCCGTCGGCCGAGCCTCAACTTCGCCGGGTCAGCGATGGCCGCTACGTCAACCACCGCCGTAATCACCATCAAAAAAGCAAGCTCGCATTTCACTCGCCCAGAAACATCCCGTGCACCACTAGAGCCGCGTCAGAGTGTCCAAGGGATATTGCCAAGGTGATTCGGTACATTTGGTGCCCGACTAACCTCAATTGCTTGCTATGTTGATGCTTGCCTCTGCATCTGCCGCTGTGCGGCCTTCAATCACACGGCGTGCCTTTTCGAGCAGTGCATCCCTGCATGCTGCTGCCGACTTCACCCACGCAATCATTGGCGGCGGAGCTGTAGGCCTTGCCATTGCAAGACGGCTGCAGCAAAAGGAAGGTGTATCAACCGTGCTCATCGAGAGACACGGGTCTGTCGGCACAGAGACGAGCAGCCGTAATTCTGAGGTATGGTTTTAGACCTTGCAATGCTCACAGTTGCGAGCAGCAGTACGACTTACGCTCTTCTTTTTCCTTCTGGAAATCTGGTCGATGAGTCTCGAATGGCAGCCTAGAGTGTTAATTCATTACCCGCAGGTCATTCATGCAGGCCTCTATTACGGCCCGGGCACGCTAAAGACTAAGCTCTGCGTCAGGGGCAAGGAGATGCTCTATGATCTGTGCAAGCGCATGTCCATCCCGCACAACAACTGCGGCAAGTGGGTCGTCGCTCAGGACGAAGGCCAGCTGAAGCGCTTGGAAGAGACGCACGACCACTGCAAGGCCATCGGCGTGCCCACCCATTTCCTCAGCCAACAAGATGCCCGTCGTCAGGAGCCTGACGTCCAGGCTAAGGCTGGAATCCTCGTCTCGCCCACTACCGGCATCGTCGACTCGCACGCGCTGATGCAGTTCCTCGAGGGCGACTTCGAGAATGCCGGCGGCGATATCGCCTTCCACTCACCCGTCACGCGCGTCACGCCACTGCCTACCAGTGGTGCACCCGGCTCTGCTGGTTGGGAGATCACCACCAAGACGCCCGATGGTGAGGAGGCTAGCATCACCGCCGAGGTCCTCGTCAACTCAGCCGGCCTCAGCGCCATCACCCTCTCCAACTCCATCCTGCCCCCTGAGCGCCATCTCACGCCCTTTTTCTGCAAGGGCTCCTACTTCTCCTACTCGGCCTCCCACCCCAAGCCCAGGGTCCTCGTCTACCCGGCGCCGCGTCCGGGCCTGGGCGGACTGGGCACCCATCTCACGCTCGACATGGGCGGCCGCGTCCGCTTCGGCCCGGACGTCGAGTGGGTTGACGACCCGACGGACCTGACCGTGTCGGACAAGAACCTCGTCGCAGCACTGGAGGACATCCGGCTGTACCTGCCCGGCATCGATGCGGAGGCGGTGGGTTTGGACTATGCGGGCATGCGGCCGAAACTTGGGAGGGCAGGCGTGTCGCAGATTGGTGGAAAGGGCGGGTTTCAGGACTTTTATATCAAGAGGGAGGAGGGTTTTGAAGGGTTCGTGAATCTATTGGGCATTGAGAGCCCGGGGTTGACGAGTTGCTTGGCGATTGGGGAGGAGGTCCATGACATACTGTATAGTTGATGATGGTGATAATGGACGGGGATTTTATCTAGTGGAACCTGCCGAGTTGTATGGAATATGAGGGAAGGAAATGAAAAGCTTTTTTTTTTCTTTTCTTCTTCCCTACACACAAGCAATGATGGGCATAAACAAGCTTCACAATTTCCATTCTTGGATATAAATCAACAAATGCTTATAGTTGGTGGGCCTTATGAGATGTCGGCGCGTAGGAGGAGTAGAAACATTTGCTTGTCTGGGTCTAGCACCCATTTGAGCATTGAGAACAGCGAAGTCACATTAGACTTCGTCAGGGTCCCAGAAGACGGGGTGCTGATCACCTGAAGGGAGCGCAGAAGTGGTTGCCCCTCGCTTAGAGGGCGGCGGGAGCCCGACAAGCCGACGTCACCAGCGCCGCCCGAACGCGCTCGACTTTCCACAAGAACCACGCCAGCGCCTCTGCAGGTACGCAAAACGCCGCCAACAGGCCCAACCTGCAGCTTCCAGGAGCAGAGACAAACCCTCCACCTATACTGCGACCGTCGCAGCCGCCCTTCCTATGCTGCTGGACCTACCCCGACGTCGCGCCTACTTTTTCGCCCTTCGCTGACCTGCACCTCACCCTGCCGCGATCGACCCCAGTGATACTGCGCCCGAATGGAGCGACAACGCAAACGTACATGCCCTTCGCACACCTGTGGAATCCTCCAGCAGCTGACAGCAAGCAGGCGAGCTCCGCGAGCTCAACACCAAGGCCTGGGCGGGTGAGAAAGGTGCGTCAACACACCGCGTGCCCAAAAGCCCCATAATATATTCCCGGCCCGTACAAGGCCGGCGCTGACAAAAGACCCCGTCGTTACTTCCCAACAGATGTCTTCCCAGTCCAAGGCTCGCTGGACTCGTCGATGAAGAAGAACACGGCCTTCATCAAGCGGCTGCGCACGGCCATGACGGGGGCGTCCAAGGACACGTTCGTGGCCGAGGTGCGCTCGCTGTCTCTGCATAAGTACCTGTCGGAGATCATCTCGGCGTGCTACGAGGGCTTAACGAAGCTCAAGACGCCTGGCGACATCGCCACGGGCGTCGAGGTAGTCAGCGCCCTGCACCAGCGCTTCGGCCCCGCCGAGTTCACCGGATACATTGGCTGGCACATCGGCCGCGGGCTCGCCACGCCCGACAAGTCGCACCTGAAGTCGCTGCCCCAAGACGTGCGCGAGAGGGAGGAGAAGGAGCGCCTCGCCCGCCAGCGCATCCTGCTCCGCGTCGCAACGGAGCTGTGGCTTGTCGGCGTGCTGAGGAGCTTGGACGACGTCGTGCGCCCGGAGGAGGCCGCGAAGAACAAGGAGAGCTTAAAGGGCGGGGACGGCCTACCGAAGAGCAAGAGCAGCGCCAATGGCACGCGTGCGGATAACGCGGACGCCGAGCCGTTCCCGTTGGAGGTGTTGAAGGATATGCTGGGCCATGACCGGGAGCATGTTAACCTGCCGCTGGTGGTCATCTTCGTCAAGAGCTTCTCCTGGGATACGCTTGGCACCAAGCTGGCTTCTTCAGATAGTAGAAAGACCGTCAACGAGGACGGTGGGACCAGTGCTGCGGGTGGTAAGCCGGAAGAGCAGAACGAGGAGAATGAGGATGACTCGGAGGACCCGCCCATCACGTCGCCCGAACTACGTCAGCGCTTCAAGAATATCCTCAACCGATACTTCGAAGATGTAAAGGCACACCTTACGCGCGACCAGGAGAAGCTTGTCAATCAGAGCCGCCGTAACGCTGAAGCTTATGTCAAGTCGGGCGAGGTTTTTGAGGATCGTCAGGCCAACTACGAGAAGCAAGTCAAGGCTCAGGAGAAGCTTTTAGCCAACGCCCAGGTCTTGGCGGATGCAATCGGTGCAGAGATGCCGGACTTGAAAGAGAAGGATACCTCCAACAATGCTGGAGATGGCAGCATCGGACTGGTCAAAGCTGGTGAATATCTGCGGGGACAAGGCGAAGGCCCAGGAATCTGGGAGGATGAAGAAGAGCGCCGTTTCTATGAGAACCTCATCGATCTGAAGGACCGTGTTCCCGGAATTCTATTGGAAGACGGCAAGAAGAAGAAAGGCGATGGAGATGATCAGGTTGGAAAGCGGGTTGAGTCTGATGTGAAAGAGAAGGAGGACCCTGCGAAATCTGCGGACGCTAAATCTTCTGAGAACGACGACCAGTCCATGGCAATCGCCAACAAATCTGTTGGCGCACAGGTCGATGCGTTGTTAGCAAGGCTTCCGGAGTTCGTCAGCAAAGACCAAGTGGACGATACGGCCATTGAATTCTGCTTCCTCAACTCCAAAGCATCACGAAATCGTCTTATCAAGGCCGTATCAGAAATCCCGAAGGGACGCACGGATCTCCTTCCCCTCTACGCTAGGCTTGTCGCTACCCTCGGAAAGTACATGCCTGATGTCATCCAGGGCATCGTGGCCTACCTCGATGACGAGTTCCGTAGCCTTCAACGTCGCAAGCAAAAGGATTTCTTGGGTCAGGTTCGCATGATCAACATTCGCTACCTTGCAGAGCTCACCAAGTTCGGTGCGGTTCCCGAGCATGTCATTTTCCATTGCCTTAAGGTCAGCCTGGATGACTTCTCACGCATGAACATTGAGATCATCTGCAATCTGCTAGAGAACTGCGGAAGGTACCTCTTGCGGAACCCGGAGACATCCCCGCGCATGGCTTCATTCCTCGAAACTTTGCAGCGCAAGAAAGCTGCCTCTCATCTTGGCCAGCAAGAACGCATGCTGATTGAGAATGCTATGTATTACGTCAACCCTCCCGAGCGAGCGGCTATCGAGCAGAAGGAAAGGACGCCACTGGAGTTATTCTTGAGGAAGCTGATCTACCTCGATCTGACCAAGAGGAACCTCGATAAGGTCGTGAAGCAAATCCGCAAGCTTCACTGGGAGGAGGAGGAGGTTGTCGACATGCTGCACAAGATCTTCACGAAACCAGGCAAGATCAAATATAGCAACATTCACCTTCTTGCCGTCATCCTCGGGTCCTTAAACCGGCATCACCAGGACTTTTGCATCTCAGTCATTGATGATTTGCTCGAGAACATTACCTTCGGCCTGGAACTGAACGATTTCAAGTTTAACCAGCGCCGTGTTGCTGAGGTGAAGTATCTTGGCGAGCTTTATATATACCGGATGGTTGACTCACCCGTGATTTTCGACACGTTGTACAAGATCGTGACTTTCGGCCACGAGGGTGGCACGCCCAAGCCCGGCGCGATTAACCCCCTGGATCCACCTGACGACTTCTTCCGCATTCGCCTCGTCTGCAATCTCCTGGAAACCTGCGGCATGTACTATGACAAGGGTCAAGCAAAGAAGAAGCTCGACTTCTTTTTGACTTTCTTTCAGGTAAGTCCGTTGCTGGGGTTTCGAAATATCTCGCTGATGTAGACAGTACTACATTCACACCAAGGATCAATTACCTATGGATATCGAGTTCATGGTGCAGGATGCTTACGCAATGACACGGCCGCAATGGAAGCTTGCCAATAATCTAGAAGAGGCCGGGAATACTTTCGCCGAAGCCGTCAAGGCCAACTACCAACTGCAAGCGTCAGGGCGTACCGCGGAGCAAGAAGAACAGGATGATGATTCGGGTGCCGAGGATGGCGACGATGGCGACGGTGGCGACGATGATGAGCTGAAAGCTCGTGAACGCAATGACGCTTCTTCCGGAGAAGACGCTGATGTCGGTGCCCTACCCGTTTTTCTGACTCTTCCTCCTCTAACGTACGAGCAGACCCCTGGAGAAGATGACCAGAGCTCGAGCGATTCTGAATCCGAGGATGAAGAGGAGCACATTGTCGTGACACGACCCGAGGACGAAAGAGATCCTGAAGCTGATGCAGAGTTTGACCGTGAATTAGCAAAGATGATGGCTGAAAGTCTAGATTCTCGCAAGTTCGAGCGCAAGCCCATGTTCGACGTGCCTCTTCCGATGAAGCGCAGCCGCGATGCACCTGCATCAAACGACGAGAACAACGAACAGCAACAGCAACCAGCGCCACCTACCATGAAGTTTGCACTGTTGAGTAGGAGGGGCAACAAGCAACAGGTTTGGCGTTTCACTGAACATTTTACCATGCGGAGCATTGCTGACGTTTTAATCTTCCAATCTGCAGACCAAGTCGATCGACCTACCCGCAGATTCGACCTTCGCTGTTGCCATGCGCACGCAACAAGAGGCCGAGCGCGCCGAGCAGCAGCGCATCAAAAATCTTGTCCTGAACTACGATCTTCGGGATGAGAACGAATCAGATGGTGATTTTAACCTTTCCCTGACTCCAAACCTCAACAAGCAACATCCTCTGCCACATCAGCAACAAGGTGTTCGGCGGAACAAACTAGTTCTGCAGAACGGCGGCAACCAGCACATCTGTTCATTCAGCTCCAACAGCACGAGTCACATCAATCACACCAATCTTCAGCAAAGCAAGAACAAAAGTGTTAACACTTCATTTGATGATCAATCAGGTGGTCTTCAGAAACAACACAATCCTTACAATGTCCCGCGCGTCGACAAAGCGAGCAACAACCGAAGCACGCAACGCGCTAGAAAACTTCAACTGAGCGATGTCGACTGGTATGACACCATTTCCAAGCCCATAGTTCCCCACAGCACTGCGGAAGTCGTCAGCGGAGCCGGCAAGAGATGCAGCAAGTCCGGAAGGTTCCGTTGAAACGACCAGCCAAGAAACGGAAGAGATCGAACAGGCGACATGTGACGAGAAGACATTGCAGACGACTACCCTCACACAAAAATCATCAGAGCAACATCGGCTAACTTCTGGGCACGACTTGTGCTTCGTTCCTTTGCAGGACTTGATCATTTGCTTCAATCTCTATTTATCTCTTCCTTCTTCGCACGAAAACCCCCAGGATCGAAACGATCAGCCGTTTCGTCGACAAAGAGAGATGCACGCAACTCGTGGGATTCTGTAAGTTACGCTTCTTCTTGGCATTGCTGCAGGCAGGCAATCAAGCAAAAGCGGACCGAACGAACGAGTGGACGAGCGGGCATCCAATAAGGAAAAAGCCCGCGTACGTGCGGCCATCATACGGGGACTGTTGCGGAAGGAAGTACCGAAGAATGTGCCGAAGAGCGGACTTCCTTCCCTTCCTCTTCTTTCTCGCCCCCTTCCTCTTGCGTCGGGCCGCTTCCGCTCCCGGTCGATCCGTTTCCGAGGTCCCCGGCTCATATTCTTCTTGGCTGCGGGGGCAAACACTTTTCAGCAGGTATGATGAGAGGTTTTTGCTTTCTGGGGCTTTTTACGCCAATTGCACGGGAGGGAGAGACGACGATACCATCATCAAGGGAACGTGATTGGGCGAGTGGTGCAAGGGGAAAAGCGCTCTTTACGTTGGTCTGGTTGTCCGCAGGCTCGGCTTTTGTTGTAAAACGGCGGTGGGAGTGGTAGCGGTGGATGAAGTAGCCTTAACTTATCAGATTCATTCTCTGTTGCGCCTCCCGCTCTTTCATTGTCGCTCTTGCGCGCGTGGAGAGAATTATGTGGGCTACTTTTCTCACACATGTTTTCTCGAGATCTCTTTAATCATAGAGAATCGTTTCGAGACTGCTTGTCTGCTTCTGTGTCATCTTTTGATGACTCGACCTTTTGACTCGGATCCACGGGCGTTTCCGCTCTCACTCGCTTTGCGATTTCTTTGTCTCCCCGATGACTCCGAAGTCGCTCTGCCTTGCCGTGAGGCTGTTCCTGCTACTGTCCTTTTCGGTGATCGTTGGCTATCGTCCTTTTCATCCTCCTGTACATGGTGTGGGTCTCCGAGTCTAAGACAGCTTCAGGACGCTTTTTTTTATGTATGTACTAAACTATTTTCCTTTTTCTTTTTTCCTTTCTCTTTCTCCTTCCCGTCTTGTCTTATTCGGCACTTGTCTCCCGAGGTGCTCCTTCGTTTTCTTCCGCATCGCTCTCCGTGATGCATTGTTCCATCGCAGACCGCATCCTCGGCAGCATCTTTCCGAAGTAACAAGGTCCCCACACACCATGGGGGTTTTGCGAGTTTTAAACTTTTTTTTTCTCTTTCTCTCTTTCTCCCTCACTTACTCACACACACTCTCTCTCCCTCCTCGGCACTTGAAGTGTATGTGTGGCGGCAAAGTTTCTCGGCAGTTTTGATCTTTCGTTTGTATACTTTCCTTATCTTCCGTGCATGGGGACAGGGCAGGGGATTGGTGATCGGTTGCGTTGGTGGGGGATCGTTAGATCTTTCTAGGCTCGAAGTGCTTGTTAATCGGGCCGGATGTGTATGTGTGCGCCTGGATATAGTGATGCCATGGAGACTATATGAAAGAAATGCTGTTAGGGGATTGTGAATTTTGGGGGTTTGTGGGGGTGGGAGGGCGGGCTGCTCTTTCTTTATACCGTGTTTGCTGGATGTTGTGGTTGAGAATTTCGTCCTGAATGGCTCGTTGCGATAGGTCTAATTTCTTTTACTGCTTTGCTTTG
>JAJJID010000535.1:0-23871 GCA_022204955.1 Macrophomina pseudophaseolina
TGATGGCGCCGTCGAGCGCCGGCCGCTCGACGTGCTCCAGCCCGGCGTCGAAGGCGGGCGCGCTGCCGCCGTGCGGGTTCGGCCGCGCCAGGTAGTGCAGCACGTGCTGGCTGCCGGTCGAGTGGCCCATCAGCACGACCTTGCCCGCGCCGTACCGGCCCCGCTTGTAGTCCTGGACGTAGTGCACGCAGCGCGCGATCTCGTCCGTGTCGCGGTCGAGGTGGCCCAGCCCCCACGCCTGGTAGGAGGAGGACAGGTTCAGCGTGAAGAGCGACCACTCGGTGGGGTGCAGCGCGCGCACGAGGTCCGCCATGTACGACGTCGTGCCCAGCCCGTCGCCCAGTCCGCCGACGAAGACCAGGCTGTGCGGCTTGCGGATGGTGTTGGGCGTGAACTCGAACGTCACGAGGGTTTCGGTCTGCAAGGGCACGGAATCAGCTGATGGTTACGGTGGTGGGAGAGGGCGACGAGGCGGCGTACGTAATGGTGAAGGATGCCCGGCAGACCGCCCTTTGGCCAGAATTTAGAATACACATTGGATTGCATGTTGCTAGAGCGCGGGGAGGAGAGGCGAATGTCCACATGCGAGTGGAGCAGGGAGAGGGAAGGAGGGAGGGGGAGTTCTCAATGGCACCGCGCATATGCCATTACGCATGAGGATCGTCTGCTGCCCCCCCGCCGAGTGTCTGCTTCCTGGAATCTGACGCGTCTCCGGCTAAGGCCTCTTGTGTGAGGTTCAGGGAAGAGGAGCTCCGCTGAAATGCCGACATGCCTGGTCCATTGTTGGTGGATCCCCGGCAGCTGCAACAAGCTCCACTTGAGCACATTGCCGAGCGCGTTCTGGAAGCTTGAGAAGACGGCTAGTCGGAGGTCGCGAGATCGGACGCAGGGCGGGTCGGTTTGATGCAGGCGGCCGGCAGCTGCCGATATCAGATCCGCTTTTCGCGTTCGTGTTCCGGACATTGCCGTTATCTGATCCGCCAGCCGGGGTATGCATTGTGGCGCGTCGGCGTGTGTGCAAGCTAGGGCGAGTGGCTTTTTTTTATTTTTTTTTATTTTCTTTTTTCCTTGCTACCGTCGATGAGAAAAATTCCGACCATGTGCCAAGAACACTGGATCAGATGGGATGCGTGGAGTGCGAGCCGAAGCTCGCCAAGATTGCACGGCCCGGTCGTGGGGGGCGGGAGCCGCGATGGAAGTTCGGATCAGATAACTCTGTTGCTTCACTGCCGCTACACATCTTCTCTACACTGCGCCGCCTCAAAAGTGCCACGCACTGAGGCCAAGTTACGAATCAAGGAGAGCATAGTCGAGACCGAGATGCCACGATTCCACGACCACCCAATTCCAATCTCCGCGACGATCGCCTTCTCACACCCGCAGACAGTCCCTCGGTCCTTCCATCCTCCGTAACTCAACACTGTCACCCCACTGCCTAGAACAAGACACCCTTCGTCTGCTGCTTGGTAACCTTCAAGTCCTTGATCAGAAACATCCACCCAAGCGACAGCCCCATGATACACGTGCCAGCAATCAGCATCCTGCTCTGCGCCTCCGCATACGACAGGTTAATCGCGTGCCGGACCGGCGTGCCTCTCGCATAGCTCAACTGCACGTCGAGCGAATCATAAATGGTCTCCCAATCTGCCTTGGCCTCCGCCGGCAGCAGCCGCTTCAGCGCGGCGGGCAGCGTGTGCGTCCAGATGGCCCCGGAGATGCTGCTTCCAACAGCACTGCCCATGTTGCCGAAGACGTTGAGGAAGGCGAGGGCGGACGCGGCGTTGTTGTGGTCCGCGACGGCGAGCACGGCGACCTGCTGCACGATGATCATGGTGCCGCCCGAGAAGGCGAGGAAGACCTGGCACATGATGTTGTAGCCGACGCTCCAGTGCGGCTGGCGGAAGTAGATCATCAGGCCGATGCCGAGGATGTACAGCGGCACCGCCCAGAACAGCAGCCACCGGAACCGGCCTGTCTGCTTGATGCACAGCCCGACGCCGAGCAGCCACACGCCCGACACGACGTCGAAGATGCTGCCGATGTACCCGGCCGTCTCCAGGCTCACCCCGTACACCACTTGCAGGTACGAGGTGTAGTAGTCGTCCCAGCAGTAGTACGAGATCTGGTACGTGGCGTCCACCAGGCAGGCGCCGAGCACCGTTCGCGTCGCGAGCATTTCCCAGGGCAGGAAGGGGACCGGCGCCACCCAGTGCTCGACCGCGGCAAAGGCGAGCAGGCAGACGATGCCGACGACGAGCATGACGATGATGTGCGCCGTCTTCCAGTCGTTCTCGGCCGAGCCGGCGATGGTGAACGGGAGGAGGAAGAGCACCAGGCCAGTGGTGAGAAGGATGACTCCCAGCACTGGGGACATTAGCGAAAATGCGCACGACAACAGCACGGAATAGGACACTCACGGTCGAATTCGATCGCGAAGTGGATGATGCTCTGGACGAGCGTTCTTCCGCTGCGCTCCCTTGGCTTCAGGAGGCCTCTCTTCTTGGCCAGGTGGCGGTTCCAGCGCAGGAGAAAGAACATCGGCGCGGCAAAGACGGGCAGGATGATGGCAAAACAGCCATAACCCCATCGCCAGTTGGACTCGTAAAAGTGCGCAGCTGCAGCCGGGCCTGCATAAGCTGTGATGATGTAGGGAGAGGAGGTGAATGCGTAAGCAAGGCCTCGATCGCGCAGCGTTGATGTATCCGCTGTGATAACATCGACGCAGAAGATCAAGCCGTAAAAGCCGATGCTGTAGAATACCTGCCAAGTGGTAAGCCACCCCGCCACAGGGACTTGGGACGCAGAGGTGAAATACCTGCGCAGCACAGTAGGTTCCAATGTCGTAGCAGCACGCACTCAGAATCAATCCCAGAACGGCAAACATGGTCATGAGCGCAAATCCAATGGAGCGGTCCCAGAGGTTCAGAATTTTAGCAACGGGCATGTAGGTTGCCGCCCCCATAACGCTGGAAACGATATCGATCACCGGAAGCAGGGAGTGTGACTCGAAGCCGCTAGTGATGTAGGCCGACAGGTTGGAGGTGATCTGGGATTGGAAGGCGTTGACAAAATACAAGAACCACATGCTGCCTGTCTTTAGCAAGCCATCATTTTCTCAAGGTGTCGTGCGTGCACTTACAGGATATAGGCAGCGCCTAAAGATGTCTTTGTCCACGTCAAGGTGATTGCCTCAGCTTGAGTGACTCCATCTTGGGCAGTCTCGTCGGGTTGCTGGCCGCTGGGGATTTGATTGACGTCTTCAGCTGGACCTTTGGAGTCGGGCTCGACAAGCCCATCTGCGTCAGCGCCGCCATTGTGCTGAGCAGCGCTGGGCCCTTCGTCCGCCAAGGTTGGCTCTGAGGACGGAAAGAACTTCTTCCGCAACGCTGAGGCCATGCTGGAAAGTGTTCGAATAGGAGAGGGACGACCTTGCGGGCCAAGACGCCTGCGAGCGAAGCTTGGTCTACATCTTAAGAGAGCCTACGTGAGATAATGGGTCACGCATCGACTCTAGGTTGCAGCGCTAGCGGTCCACAAAATCGCTTAACGGCCGATAAAGGACGTCTGGCACGATGTGCGCGCTTGGACGGCTGAGTGGACAAGGTGGCGCACCTCGGCTGAATAGTTAAGTCCGAGAGCAAATGGCTTGACCTCCACTCCGGTGTAGGCGACGATTCCGAATCTGTTACGGAGTCGCGCCTGGGGGAAAATTTGATCTGATAAGATTTGTCACGAAATCGCGGCATAAGGCCCACACTAAGGCGAATGAGTGTCCGCTCCTCGAAACACCGTTCAGATGTAGTACAAATTCCGCGGCCATAGCAGCTCTAGCACCCTTCGCTCTTCAGGGCCTCGCAATCGGTTCGACACGACTGCCCGCCTTTAGTATAGCGCCACAGCGCTTAAGGAAAAATCGGTAATTGGCTTCCACGAGCGCTCTGCCCCTCCCTCGATGTCCCAAGATCCTTACGACTCTACAGGGGCGGCAATCGGACATCGACGACTTGTAGCCGCCATGAAGGCCGTCCAGAAACTCGCAGGCTATCCCAGCCTGCTTCTGGCGGGGAGCCCTTCAGCAGTCGACCTCTGCACGCTCTCGTTGGGCATACTAAGTGCTATCGCATCTGGTGTGCCTTTCCCGCTGATTGGCATCTTGTTTGGTCAGCTCCTCGACGACTTCAATGGAGCAACGTGTGATTCACCAGACGACTCGACCTCTGGATCCGAGTATCAATCTAGCATCAACAGCAAAATTCTGATCATTGTCTATCTGGCCATTGCTCAGTTCGTCTTGATCTGCGTCCACCTCTTGTGCTGGAGCCTCAATGGCGCACGACTGGCCCAGCGACTACGGGAGAGCTATCTGCAAAGCCTGTTGCGTCAGGAACCCCTGTTCTTCGACGAACTGCCTCCTGGCGAAGTTGCTTCTCGACTCCACAGCGACGTCCAAACAATCCGCTCGGGCACTTCTGAGAAGGTGGGAATATGCCTATCCAGCGTGTCCTTTTTCGTCACTGCCTACATTGTGGCCTTCATCAAGAACGAAAAGTTGGCAGGCATGCTAGTCTCTTTGATTCCGGCTTATTTTCTAATGTCGTTTGTCGGAAGCCACTACATTGAGAAGTACTCCGGCCTGATGTCCGACTACGCCGCTTCAGCGGCATCGATCGCCTCTGAAGCCCTCTCAAACATCGTCGTAGTCCAGGCATTTGGCGCAAACGCGAGACTGGAAGACAAATTCGCCAAGGCGTTGAAGTCTTCGGAACAGGAAGGTAGCAAGAAGGCCACGGCAACTGGCATTCAGAGTGGAGTTTTGTATTTCATCGCTTATTCTGCGAACGGGCTGGCGTTCTGGCAGGGAAGCAGGAGCATTGCAGCTGCAGTGGCTGATGGCTCTAACGGCGTTACCGTTGGCGCTACTTTTACGGTCATTTTTATCCTGATTGAAGGCGAGTTTGGCTTGACTATAACTATCCGATCACCACTAACGCAACAAACCACAGCCACTTTGACTTTGAGTCAAGTCGCGCCGTTCATCCACCTGTTCTCAGCAGCGGTCGCATCATTCCAGAAATTGCGCGGAGACATGGACCGCGAGCCGGTGATTGACGGCACGACGACATCGGGCCTTGCTCTTCCACCAGCAGGAGTCGGCTTTGAGTTCAAAAACGTTTCATTCACTTACCCCTCTAGACCAGAAATCACTGTCCTTGATGATGTCAGTTTCAGCATCCCTCCCAACAAGCATACCGCCCTCGTTGGCCTGTCAGGAAGTGGCAAGTCTACCATTGCCGGTCTTGTCACACGACTTTACAACCCAACACAGGGACAAATCCTCTTCGACAATCAAGACGTTCGGAATATCAGTGCCCGTGATTTGAGAGGTTTCCTCGGCCTGGTTCAGCAGGAGCCGTCTCTCCTCGATCGCTCCCTCTTGGAGAACATAGCCCATGGCTTGATCAATTCGAGAAATCCGAGCCACGCACACCTGAAGAGGATACTATACGGCTCTGAGCTTGCAGACCTCGCTCATGACGTCAGAGAAGGCAGCGACCTTATTGCAGCAGCAGAGAAACGGGGCCCGGATTTCATCGAGATAGTCACCCTGGTCAAGAAGGCAGCGGCTCTCGCAGATGCAGATGGCTTCATTGCCGGGCTTCAACACGGGTACGGCACGACCGTGGGCTCGAGGGGAAGACTCATCAGTGGTGGCCAGAAGCAACGAGTGGCCCTCGCCCGAGCACTTGTCAAGGACCCACCGTTACTTGTCTTGGATGAAGCCACCGCGTCTCTGGATTCGAGAAGCGAAGAGCGTATCCAGCGTGCCATCGCGAACATCACAAGCGGCAGGACTATTATCACCATCGCTCATCGCCTTTCCACTATATCAAGCGCAGATAACATCATAGTCATGCACAGAGGGCACACCTTGGAGCAAGGGACTCATTCTGAGTTGATGGCCAAGAACGGATCGTACGCGGATATGGTGAAGCTTCAATCTCTCGCGCCCTCTTCTGAACAGACGCAGACAGCATCCCAGATCCGTAGCGTCGAGGAACCTCATCAACGCAATACCGCTTCAAGCGATATTGAGAAGACGAGCCAGTCCGATGACGAACTAGAAAATGTCGACAAAGCCAAGTTCTCCGCACGCAAAGCTGCGGTAGCCGACTCAGCAAAGGATCCGGATGAGCCTGAGAGTCCAAACAAATCCCTATGGGCCTTGGCGCGAGGATATGCGCCCGCCGTGAGACCACACCTGCTCACGATTGCTGTTGCCCTTCTTGGCTCAATCGCTGTTGGCGGAGCTTTCTCTGGGGAAGCAGTGATCTTTGGCAACACTGTTGGAAGCCTGAGTCTCTGCCACACCGCCAGCAGCATCAGCGACAGAGCTGACTTTTACGGGCTCATGTTCTTCGTGCTTGCGATCATCGAGTTCTTCGCCAATATTGCTAGCTGGACCGGATTTGGTTGGGTGTCTGAAAAGGTCGTCTATACGGTCAGGGTCCTGTCTTTCCGCTCTCTGTTCGAGCAGGACCTCCAATGGCATCAGTCTGAAGGTCGATCGCCTGCTTTGCTCCTCGCCTACATCACGAGAGATGGCAACGCCTTGGCCGGCTTCAGTGGTTCAGTCATCGGCACACTGTTCTCCATCACCGTCAATCTCTTCGCCGCAATCATTTTGACTCATATCATTGCCTGGAGGATCGCGTTAGTCTGTCTGGCTCTGGTGCCGCTCCTCCTCGGCGCCGGTTTAATGGAGCTTCGGGTGCTCGGCAAGTTCGAAGAGCGCCACGAAAATGCGTACACCAAGTCCGTGGATATTGGCGTCGAAGCGATCACCTCGATTAAGACGATCGCATCCTATTCTCTCGAAGACGAGGCACTCGGCACGTACCGACGATCGCTGGATGGGCCTCGTAAGGAGACGCTCCAAGTAACCGTGCAGGCAAGCTTCTGGCAGGCAATGACCTACTTCCTCGGCAACCTCGTCAACGCTCTGGCGTACTGGTGGGGCGCCAAACAAATCATCGCGGGCAACTACACGCAAACACAATTCATGATCGTAGTCTTCTCCCTCCTCGTCAGCGCCCTGCTCTGGAGCCAGATGTTTGCTCTCGCACCCGAACTCTCCAACGCCCGCGCAGCGATGGCCCGCATCCTCAGCCTCATCCAGCTCGGGTCGTCCAAGATGCAAGGCCACGCCCACCCGCCTGCCACCTCCCCAGGCAACAAAGACGCGGAGAGAGCCATGGAAGAAACCAAGGCACATCCACCCAGCGACCACGCCTCTACCGTCCACCTCGACAACATCCACTTCGCCTACCCCGCGCGCCCCGACGTCCCCGTCCTCACCGGCCTCGCGCTCACCATCCCGCGCGGCGCCTTCTGCGCGCTCGTCGGCCCCAGCGGCGCCGGCAAATCGACCGTCATCGCCCTGATCGAGCGGCTCTACGCGCCCTCGGCCGGCCGCGTCGTGATCGACGGCGTCGACATCGGGCGCGCGCCCGTCTCCTTCCGCGACGCGATCGCGCTCGTCCCGCAGGAAAGCGTGCTGTTCGAGGGGACGCTGGCGTTCAACATCGGCCTCGGCGCGCCGCCCGGCACCGAGGCGACGCGCGACGAGATCGTCGAGGCGTGCCGGCTCGCCAACGTGCACGACGTCGTGCGGGCCTTGCCCGACGGGTACGACACGCTGTGCGGGCCGGGCGGCGGCCAGTTCTCCGGCGGCCAGCGGCAGCGGCTGGCGATTGCGCGCGCGCTGGTCAGGAAGCCGAGGCTGTTGATCCTGGATGAGTCGACGAGCGCGCTGGATGCCGAGTCGGAGCGGCTGCTGCAGGAGGGGTTGGACAAGGTTGTGGCGGCGGGGAAGACGACGGTGATCGCGATTGCGCACCGGTTGCGGACGATTGTGAAGGCGGATGTGATTTTCTTGATCGAGAAGGGGAGGTGTGTGGATAGCGGGACGCACGAGGAGTTGATGAGCAGGTCGGAGAGCTATAGGGCGAATGTTATGCACCAGACGGTGGCAGTTTGAATGGTTGGGAGAGAGGGAAGAGAGAGGGACGGGGGCATCCACTTTGGTAGAACACGGGCGAGGCTGCCTTGGGTACCTAATTTGTATGTAAGGCTTCGTTTCTTGGACGAAAGCCCTCCTGCTGGCTTTTCGCTACCATGCTTGAAACCGAGCTCGGTATGCTTAGAAGAGCCGTACGTACTTGAAGCTAATCCAAGATCGAATGCCGGGAAGCATTACACGCTACCACATAATACTCTGATAGTGAAACGGGACGACATACAGACTGACTTGGAATGAAATTAGAGTCTTGCTGACAAAACTTCAGTAATAAGCCAAAACTATGAACCAACGATGGAATCAAGCTGTAGAAAAGATATCCCCCTTAAGCAATACCCCCTGCTCGGAGGACTCAGACAGCTCCTCCACTGCTTTAATCAACTCCCCCAACACTTCCTCTACAAACACCGGCTCACGCTCGCTCCCGACCACACCAAGATGCAAATCCCCGCCCTTCACGAACGAAACCACCTTCAACGGCCTCGCCGCATCCCCATGCGGCTTGCACACGTCGACCCTGCATTTCCCGCCGCCAAAATCCATCTCGTCGAAATCCTCCCCCGCATCCTGATGATGCACGACCGAATCGAAGAACACCTCTCCCGCTGTCCTCTCCCCCTTCTCACCCTCCTCCTCGTCTGCCGCCGCCCACCCCGCACACTCCGCGCCCGCGATCCGCTCGAACCCAACCCAGTCCCACGCCGCCGACGCCGCGCTCTGCGCCTGCACGTGCTGCAGCACGTCCGCCGCGCTCCACGCCGCCGCAAAGCGCACTCGGACCGGCGTGAACTGGTAGCACGGCCCGACGGCGTCCATGGCCTCGGGCACCGCGTCGAGCGCGGTGCAGCCCGACGTGATGCTGCCGAAGGTGACGTCGGGCGTGCGCAGGCGGCGCGCGAGGACGAGCGCCCAGGCGGCGGTGAGGAGGGTGGCGGGTGTGATGTGCGGGGGGCGGTTGGCGGAGAGGGCGATGGGCGTGGAGAGGAAGAGGGCTTTGTCGGTGGGGTGGACAGGGGTGGGGCGGGGCAGGGTGGAGAGGGTCGAGTGGGCGAGGAGGCTGCGCCAGTAGGCGAGGGCTGCGGCTGTTGCGCGGGGAGAGGAGTGGGTGCGCGAGATGTAGGTGGAGTACGGAGAGAACGGGGAGGCGGTGCCGGCTCCGGTGTAGAGCGCTGAGAGGTCGGAGAGGAGGCGGGGGAGGGAGATACCGTCGTATTGAGCGTGGGAGAGGCGGAGGATGAGACAGCTCTGGGGGCTGGTGGTGCTGCGGATGTGGAAGAACTTGAGGAAGGGTGTGCCGAGGGAAAAGCCGGTTTCGATGTCTGTCTTGCAGAGGTTGACGACGTGTTGCTCCAGGTCTTGGTCGGTTTTCTGGGTGAACATAGGCGTCTCCAGCTCGCTCAAGACTACTTGAAGCATCTTGGTCGCTCCTAGGATGAAGACTGTGCGGAGAATGTCGTGTGTGTTGAATAACTTTCTGCAGGCTTGCGACAGCTGCTCTGAATCAATGCTCTCATTGAAGTACAGCATGGTGTACTGCACAGACGTCCTCGGCGCCTGAATGGTTGCTTTGATATCAAGGGCTTGAGAGTCCGTCACAGGATATACGTCTTGAATAATCCAGCGTTGATCCGCAAGCTTCGGCCGGACAAAGTCGGACAAGAAACTACCCACGTCAATATCGCCCAAGGAGGAAAAGGGTCTGTATGTTTGTTGTTCTGCTATCGGCGAGTGAATTCTGGACTTCATCACCTTAGCTGCGTCTCCAAGGCGCATGTGGGAAAAGATGTCAGCTACGGATAGGCTGTGGCCCTGCGCACGGAGACTCGACACTAACTTCATTGCCAGAACAGAGTCGCCGCCAAGGCGGAAGAAGTTGTCGTCAACGTCAATCTGCTCTGGAGCAATGCCAAGTATCTTCGCCCAGGAGGATCTCAACACATCCTCTGCCGCGGTTAGTGTGGCTTGCAACGCGGTGTTTTTCCAGGCTTCTCGGATGTCTTCACGAAGCTGTATAAGGATTGGACGAGGGATGGCCGAGGCGACCTTGTTCAAAGCCTGGCCCTTCTCGACGGGAAGCTTGTCAACCACGACGTACGCAAATGGTACCATGTATGAATTGAGCGAGTTGTGAATGGACTTGTCGAGCTTCTTCAGGGCTACGGCAAGCCCGGTAGGAATGTTGGAGCGGATGTGGAGATTCGTGCCATCGTGGGTGATTTCGCGCTCTGCGGGCATCATCGCAACACTAGTTGCATCAAAGATGGGCTGCTCCACAAAGACAACGAGCTCTTGATCGATGATTTGCTGGTTGGTGTTTGACGATTGCCATATAGCAGCAGCGGCATATACGCTTGGCGGAAGATGTTTTGTGAAGTGAGCCTCGAGATCCCCCATGCCAACTGCGTGGCCTTGGATTGTCAACACTTCGTCTTTTCGGCGGACGAACAACAAGCTACCATCTGGTTGCAATTGTACCATATCTTCTGTTGATTGGACTCTTCCTGTCCGACCCTTGCAGCTTAGGCTTCCAGCTAGGAGCCAGGCCGGGGATTCAACCGTCTCGCCGGGTAGGTAGGCTCCCTCAAGCCAGAGCTCGCCGACGCAACCAATTGGTGAAAGGAGCGATGGGTTTTTTGGATCACATACCCAAGGTACCGCGGCCCGAGGGTAGACTGATCCCGGCTTGCTGCTCGATTCCGCTCGAAGGCACTGCGTCGACTCGTCAAAGGAAAGCGGAGGCGTCTGATTCCACCGCCAGATCTGATCTAGCTCCGCTTCAGGGAGGCAAGTAATCTGACCAAGCCGTCTCGACAGCGGGCTCTTACTCAGCTCCAAGCAAACCACCTCCAGCTGCGCAAGTATCCGCCGCATTGCCGCAACATCAACCAAGCTCTTATCAAAACTCGCGCAAACCCGCACACCACCAACACCACCCTTCCGTATCCCAAACGCCAGCATGACCGGATACGCATTGAAGTGTAGCGCCTCGCGCACGACATCTCCGTGCTCGAAGCCCAGATCATCGCCCACGTACTCCGGCTCCGGCTGGATCACCAAGCCCGTCCCCGTCTCGCACGCGATCTGCGCATCTTGGCTCACCCGCCTGATGTTCTGGAACCCTATGTGCTGATGCGGCGTCCTTTCCAGCACGCCCTCCTGCACCGCCTTCAGATACTCCTCGACGCTCGCTGTCCGCCGCACGCGCACGCGCACCGGCACCGTCGCGATCAGCGGACCGATGATGCTGTCGATGCCACGCAGCGCGACGTCGCGACCCGTCAGCGTCTCGCCGAAGACGACGTCGTCGGTGCCAGCGTGCTGGGAGGCGACGAACGCCCAGGCGGCGCGGAGGAGCGTTGCTGTCGTGAAGGGTGAGCCTGCGTGCCCAGTCTCGAGGGGGATGTGCCGCTCGAGCAGCGCATTCGGCGTGGGCAGGTAGTCGCGAGAGGGGAGGCGCGGGAATTGCGGACCAACAGCGCCTCGGAGTTCTTGCCGCCAGAATTCGTGCGTGGTGGCGTCGGGGGTGCTGCGGAGCCAGGCGACGAAGTCACGCATTTGCGCGGGGACGGGGCTCGCTTGGTGGTGGAGGGCAGCCTTGACTTGCTCGAGGACCAGCGGCTCTGACCAGCCGTCGTAGAGGACATGGTGAATCGTCCAGACCATGTACCGGGCGCTGTCGTCGTGCGGAGGCGTGACGATGGCGTACCGAGCAAGGCCCTGCCCAAGGCCCATCTTTTCCTTCCGATCCTCCTCGAGGTACTGCGCTAGGTCATTGGACTGTCTCCAGGAAATGTTTTCCTTCAGTACAACTTGTTGAAGGCCGGGCTCTTGGAGCTGCGCCAGACGACTACGCAGGATGGGGTTGGCTGCAACGACACCCTCCCATGCCTTCTTCCAAGCATCGAGGTCGATGTGCGATGGAATGCGTGCTACTCTTTGTGCGATGTAAGCCTTTGTAGATTTGAGTGCGAAGGTGAAAAGTGACTGTTGCGTAGGGGTGGAAGGGTAGATGTCCTCGATGGCGGAAGGGTCTGTCTCGCAAGCAAGTGATGCTTCAATGCGGGCGCTCTCAACATCTTGGGAGATCATTGAGAAGGGAGCAAGTTCGTTCTGAGCGTCGAAGTCAATGATGCGAACAACGCTGGCCATAGCAGAGAGCGTGGGATTTGCGAAGGTGTTGGTGACGGAAAGATCGAGCCCCTGAGCTCTGCAGACAGACACTAATCTCATAGCGGCCAGAGAATCGCCACCCAGCGCAAAAAGATTGTCGTCAACCCGGATATTTTCCGCATCAATCTTGAGAACCTCGCTCCAGGCCTGCCGAAGACGCTTCTCAAGATCGCTCAGTTCCCGGTTGGTATTCGTCGTATCCTGGTCCAGCTGCCGCAAGTCCACCATCTGACCAAACTGCCGGAGTCGCTTGCGGTCTGTCTTGCCTGAGATCAAGACCGGAATGTGATTGACAGGTATGTAGGCGGTAGGAACCATGTAGCGCGGCACGGCCTTGACCAGTTCTGCGTCTGCTTTCGAAAGCAGCGCCCACAGATCGCCAGGTAGCTGCACCGCGCATATTTCGCGGTCAACTTTCCCCTTGGAGGTCTGAGATGCAACAAATGCTACCAGCGTAGATTGACCTCCTGTTCCCTGAGGCACAATCACCTCCGCGGTCACATTGACGTCCGAAGGCAGACCTGATCTGAGCTGGCTCTCAATCTCGCCTAGTTCGACACGTTGGCCCCGGAGCTTCACCTGGGTATCTTTCCGTCCCGCAAACACGATTCCTCCCGAGCCGTCAGGATCGTACTTCCCAAGATCTCCAGTCTTGTAAAGCCTCCCCTTTCGGCCCGTATAGCCTTTCCAGCCAGCAGCAAGCCAAGCCGGATCCTCAATGAACGCCGCGGCCGTCTTCTCCGGATCATTCAAATACCCCTGACCCACAATCGGGCCCTCGACGAGCAGTTCCCCAACTGCGCCCACCGGCACCAACTTCTCCTGATCATCTGGATCCACAATCCAGATCTTGGCCCCATTCCCCGTGCCGATCGAAACGTACTCTCTCCCCGTCGCCGCGCTGCCATTCACCGTACACCCAATCGTGCACTCACACGGCCCGTACCCAATCACAATCCGCGTCCGCTTCCCCCACTCGGTCACGTCCCTCGCGGCCGCGGCCTCGCCCCCCAGCCCCAGCGCGTGCAGCGAGGCAATCACGTCCGGCTCGAGGATGCGCGCGACCGACGGCGTGACGCCCGCGTAGTTGACGCGCAGCCCGCGCATCGCGCCGTTGATGTCGTCCAGGCGCTGCGCGTCCGACGGGATGCACAGCGTGCCGCCGTGCGCCGTCGTCAGCAGCATGCTGTCGATGCTGACGTCGAACGCGTACGACGCGAAGTCGAGCACGCGCCAGGAGGGGCCGTAGCCGACGGCGCGGGCGCGCGGCAGAGCGCTGCTGGTGTAGGTCGCGTGGCTGATGGTGACGCCCTTGGGGGTGCCGGTGCTGCCGGAGGTGAAGATGATGTACATGAGCGCGGAGGTGGGGACCGCGGGAAGGGAGGGCAGGGGCGTAGTGGGGGTCAGGTGGGCGAAGGTGGAGGCGTCTATGGTGAGGTGCGTGCCGTGCGGGAGGATGGTGGTGGCGAGGGCATGCTGCCGGCGGGAGGTGAGCATCGTGGTGGCGCGGACTTGCGTGGCCATGTTTTGCAGACGGGCGAGGGGGAGGGTTGGGTCCATGAGAGCGAAGGTCGCGCCGGCTTTCATGATGGCGAGTACGGCAACGATTGTCCAGCGCGATTTGTCGAAGCAGGCTGGCACGATGTCGTGGACCTTGACGCCGGCGTCTTTGAGGCAGTGCGCGGCGAACGTTGAGTATCGATCAATTTGGGCGTACGTGAGGCCTCCATCCCAGGCGGAGATTGCTTCCTTGTCCGGCGTTTCCTCAGCTTGTTTTGATATCATTTCGTGCATGCAGAAGTCGTGGGTTGGCGGCAGCTCGTGATTCCACCCCCATATGTCGTCCAGGTCCCTTGCAGTAGGCCGGAGACAGTCCTGGATTGACATATCCGGATTGGAAATGCACATCCGGATAGTCTCGGTTAATACATCAACATAGCGCTCCAGTGTGAACGAGAGCATGCTCTTGGTGTGCCAATCAGGATGGATGTTAAGCTGCCCATCACCAAAGCAAACTTTGAGATGGAGCACGCCCTTTACAAGAAGAGTCAGTCATGGGTTTCAGAAAAGAGGTGGTTCACTTACTTCGTCTTGGGGTTCTTCAGACGTCTGGGATAGTAGTCCTGTACTCAGGAGGAGCGAAGTAGGTCTTGAACTGACGGTGGGGCGATTTTGTGCAAGATGATCCAATATTGCTGCGCTGAGGTTTCCTAGGCGGTCCTGCAGTGATGCCATCACTCTGTCCGACGACAGACAAGCCTTTGCTGCAATTTTCCCGGCATCAGACTTGTAAGTCCATTCGAACTTGATTTGGTTGCCTTCTTGAGTTTTTAGAAGAACGATAAGCCATGACAAGAGCAGAATTTCTTCTCTCATGGCCGTCGGAGAGGCGTTTGTCTCGGCTGCTAGGTCAAGAATCTCAAAAGACCTGAAGCCAGCTTCACCAGCTTTAGCAGTCAATGGCATCTCGACAGGTCGGTTTAGCCGCTGACTTGCATCAGGTATGTCAGCGACAGGTGCATTTCCCATATCGCTGCCTGTCCTGATTCTTGGAGGTCAGGCTTGGGCGCAGTTGGAGATCGCGGACAAAGGTTAACTTTGGCAGTTTCAGGGAGGCTCGGGTGCGCCGGACCTGACCAGCGTGGGAAGCGTCAATGGCGGGAAGATTTGTGCCTTCCCTGAATATACGTACGTAACCTTTGTAGACCCCAGCTGTCTTTCCACCACACCTGCAACTGTGCTTCTCGCCTCGGTTGCATCTGAATGAATTGTGGAAGCTCTGATCATCTGATAAGATGAATGGATTATACCGTGTGGAGAGCCCGCCGTGACCGGCGTGCGTGTCTGGTGGCGGCATGTCCATGTGGGACTGGTTCCAGAACGGGCCCAGATGTTACGCCAGCAAGCTTTTCCCGCGGCACATGCGACGCCCTCGGATGCCCAGGCAAGCTCCATGCAGAGGAGCAAAGCGGAGCTTGACGCCGCCCAGCTCTGTGCGCTCAACCGAAGCCTCAATCGCGCCGGCACGCCACGCATGGGCCTAGAGCATGGACTCGCCAAGAGCACATAACATAAAATCGGGAGAGGAAGCTTGTCAAACCATTAGTCACAGCATGTTGAATCTATCCTCCATGGCTCTGAGACCGACACCCAAGCAGTTCCGGCATTTCTATGTCTCTTTCCCACATGAGCGGGTTATTCAGGTCACTTTAAACAGGCCGGAGAAGCTCAACTGTATCGACAAAACCACGAGCGATGAGATCAGTGAGATATGGGAGCTTTTCGACCAAGACGAAAGCTTATGGGTTGGCATAATCACGGGCGTTGGGAGGGCCTTCTGCACCGGGGCCGACCTCAATGGTATGCTAATCACCCGCTATCTACTTTGCCCGCCTGGGACTCAACTGACTTGAGCAGAATGGAATGAGATGAACAGAGCTGGCGTGGTCAATGACATGACAGCGCCCGGCCTTGCTGGGCTCCCCCGCCGAGCAGGCAAGAAGCCGATCATCGCTGCTGTAAACGGAATTACCATGGGCGGGGGCTTCGAAATGCTGGCGAACTGCGACCTCATCGTGGCGGCCGCGTCCGCAGTCTTTTCTCTGCCCGAAGGGAAGCGGGGAATAGTCCCAGTGGCAGGGTGTCTGCCGCGATTAACGCGCACCCTAGGGCTCCAACGCACGTCGGACCTCGTATTGACGGGTAGGAAAGTCAGTGCCAAAACGCTCCACGAGTGGGGTCTCGTTAGTCAAGTGGTGGATTCCGACGCCGACGTCGTTACGGCTGCCGTCAAAATGGCAAAAGAAATGTGCAATAACAGCCCCGATGCGTTGATCGTGGGGCGACTTGGAATTCGCTTAAGCTGGGAAGCGAGTGGCGTCGAAGAAGCAGTGTCAATCCTGGAGGAACAGTGGTATCCCCGTCTCATGGAGAGTCCCAATTTTGCCGAAGGCATCAAGGCCTTTGTGGAGAAGCGGCCGCCCCGTTGGGTAAACTCAAAACTGTGAGAGTATCGCCCAATGCTACAGTTTTCTAGTAGTAATGAAGTGGAACCATGTCACTTTGAAACTCCACAGAGTCCACATAAGAGAGTTGTATGCGTGACTGGCCACGTTAACAACCGCGTCAATGTTCTCGGTAGTCGACGGTATTAGGATGCTCTTCTGCCGCCAGATGTGTCAGGGCGATGAAGTGCTAAGGCAATTGTGGGCCGCGGTGGCCGTGAGCTCGGAGATAGTTCAGCGCCGGCTGGCTATGGCATGGTCTGAATCATAATAATATCGGACGCGGAAAAATAAAAAAGAAAAGATCTGATAAGCCACGAAGGAATATGGAAAACTAGGTTTAGGCCGAAAACACCTCGGTTTTATCAGATGCTGGCTCGGGCTCAAGCGTCTGACTCCGAGAAAGGCGGCTAGCGGCACGCCCGGACGCGCGGGTTACGCCACACCGGAAGGTTCCATCTTATCAGATGATCGCTTGCCGAGAAGACTTATCTCCGAGCGAGCTCGCCTTGATCCTTAGCGCCGCCTTCGCTTCGCTTATACTGTGGAAATCTGCTCAAGCAACGTCGATCCGGTATCGGCACCCCTGCGGATGCTTGACAGTATGCCAATCGGACCGCCTACCACGACCTTGCGGATGAAGCCGCGGAGGTCCACCGTGGTCTACAGCGCCTGCTGTCTCTTGCCGAGGTCTCACACATGAGTTTCCGCATTGGGCAAGAGGCAACCTCAGGTGACGGAAAAGGACAGCTGGCTTGCGAAGTCACCACCAAGCAGTCTATATAACTTTGCGGTTACACAAAATCATTTCCGTTATCCACTACTCATGAACACATTGACGACGCAATCAGACACGCCCAGGCTACGTTAGTAACTTCCACAACCTCCGCCTGGGGGCCAGGGTGAAGCAATGTGGCTGACCGTCAGCGCAGCAAGGCCATCGAAACTTCTTGGCCTTCAAGCAGCGCCGAGCATGATATCTTCAAATCCGTATCCACCGGTGAAGCTGCCGTACCCTTTTTTGACAACCTATCGAGTGCGCCCCGTCACTGAGACGACACCGGTGAGGTTGATCTTGACATTCGAAGACCAACCTTCGGCTGCAAGGCCTATACCACAGCCACTACACCACGATTCGCTCTCGTGGTTAGATCTTACATTCGCGCCCGAGGCTGAACGTCCGCCTCCATCCAACAACAGTGCCTGGGCTCGAGCACGCCGAAGCCCACAGACCTCGTTTCAATGGACGGGAAACAGTGCACCATCTCTCGGCCAGATCTGGAATATAGTCCACGCAATATATCTCGCTCATCCTACGTACGAGTATTTCAGGGCGACGCTTCTCGGTGCAGAGAAAGACGCTGTCCGGAGCGAACTGCTTGCAACCGGCTTAGCAATCGAGCACCCGAAGCCCTGGCGTCCCGCGGACAAGCCCAGCGCATATCCCGACGAGTTGCTGATCCTCCGAAGCTCATTCTGGCAGGGCGCCGCTTCGCCAACGGGTCCGCGCCCGATATGGGTTGTTGGTGACGGCACCGACGGGCCGCTGCGCACGCCGCTGTCCCAGTTCCCTATCATGCCTGAGAACTACCACATCTCGATGAAGTTCCCGGACGAGCCGGTGTACGCTCGCCATCCGATCCGCCGCCCGAAGCCACACCCGGGCTCGATCGTGTACAGCCGCTACATCCCGGAGGTGGACGAGCACTTTTCGCTCGAAGTAGTCGACTGGCAGAACGCAGAGCACCTGCAGCTATTCAACACCTGGCAGAACGACCCGCGCGTCGCGAAGGGCTGGAACGAGACCGGGGCCCTGGACGAGCACCGCGAATACCTGCGCCGGCTGCACTCCGACCCGCACGTCCTGTGTTTATTCGGCCGCTTCAATGAATCCCGCTTCTCGTATTACGAGCTGTATTGGGCGAAGGTGAGTATTCCCACCCATCGCGATTGCATTCTCCGCTCCTCTGCTCACGCCTTTCTGCCACAGGAGGACCACTACGGCGCCCATTACGACGCCCAAGACTACGACCGCGGCCGCCACTCTCTCGTCGGCGACGCGTCGTTCCGCGGCGCCCGCCGCGTCAACGCGTGGTATTCGAGCTGCATCCACTACTGCTTCCTGGATGATCCGCGGACGGGTAACGTCGTGGGCGAGCCGCGCGCCACCGGTGCAACGATCTTGTCCTACGAGAACTCGCAAGGGCTGGTCATCGGCAAGTACGTCGACTTGGGCCACAAGCGGTCTGTTCATTCGGTCTGTAGTAGGGAGAAGTGGTTCCAGCTGTGTCCGCTGTTTTGGGATGGGCGGGAGAAGCCGCTGGAGTCTGCGGACCGCGCGGCGTGGAATGCGAAGTTGTAAGATGTAGTAGCCTAAGAATCTCATAATACACACTTTCATCAAGCTGTCAGGATTAATGAGGCCTACAGGCCGTCCGTTGGCCTTTCAGTAGCATAGGGCAACCTAGTAATCGCTTCCTGTATAGCGTCTTACAGGCTAAAGAAGCCTTCCAGGTAGCGTCTCCATGATATCCCACATCTCGGCCTCCCTGAAAAGGCGCTTTCTTCCGTAAAATTCAATGTTAGCATGGGATTGTGCGCCGAGATGTAAGGTGAAATCGGAGTGCGCAGTATAAGAGCACCTGACAAGTACTATCTTGCGAGGTCGTGTAACTCGAACCTGGCCAGGATCACATGAACCGAATCAGATGTAGCCCTCAGTCGCCCGATATGTCTTGCTTACTCTCTGCGCACAGCGCCGGAGGAAGGCTCCAGAAGCGGGGTAAGGCTGATCTCAAGGCCCCGCAGACGTTGTTTCCCTGGAGTCCGCTGCCGTACAACAAAGCTTCCGAAGTGCACTCACCACCACGGCGCTGGTCAAAACATATCTGCTTACCCCCAATTTCACCTTCCGTCCGGACGGGCCAATAGCCCTCGGCAACCTGATTGCCGACCCCTTCAAGCCGCATCGCGTGCTCACCACACCCGATCCTACCAAGCTAGCTCCAGCCACCGAGACCGTTACCGAGCATTACTACACCGTTCACCGCAGCGCCAGGCGGGGCATCACCATGAGCATTTGTGCCCAGTTTCTCGAGATCGTTGGGGGCAACGCTAGTTCGAGCTATAGCAAGGACACCAATACTAAATACACCATGAGCACCCTGACGACCATCTACTCCAAGGGTGATCCAACAGAAGAGGAAATTCGTGAGCGCATTAACGTTGCTAAAGTCCGGAATGTCCTGCGCTTCAATAGCCTCCGGCTCCGGCCTATATACATGATTGCAGGCGTCAAGATCGCGGAAGGGTTTTCAGCGAGCACGGAAAGAGGAACCAAGAAAGGAGACGGCGCTGGCGCAACGGTGCCTGTGGTTGAAGGGATCTCAGTCCGGGCCAGCGTCGAACTTTCGAAGGAAGAGTGACAAAGGGACACGTTTACGTCTGGAGGGGATATCGTTTTTGCGTATCAGCTGTTGGAGATTGGTGTGAAAGGCTGGAGAGAAAAGACGTTGGATATCAAAGAGTTCCAGTCCACGGCTGCCTTCCTGGGTGATGAATCTGAGGATGAAAGTGACATTGAGATCGAGGTTGGGGCTGCAACTGCGGAAGGTCTCTCCGGCCTCGACCGAGAGAGACTTTCTGCGCGACGAGTTGAAATCCGTGGCGAAGGAGAAAGCTGCATCTGTATATCATTTCCTGCAAACTGAGTGATGTGGATATCACTGCAACCTGTCTAATGCAGCGCCAATCGTTCTGACTCGGAGTTGCCCGTCATTTGTCAGCAGCTTTCATGGAGCAATATAGTATCTTTCGTTTCCTCGATGCGCAGCAATATCACACAGGAGATCGGTGATCCCGCGCTTGGTGCGCACTCGCTTCCGATCTGTTTCCTTGAATTTGCTTGGCCGAGAGTCCACGCATGGCATGACCAAAGCCGCAGTCCCAGCAGCGACTGGAGTTGCAATCGAGCAGAGAGAGCCTCGCCCGTAAACGCTTGTTCGTAAGCGAACATACTGAAAGCCTCACGACTTGACAAACCGCCAGGAAGAAATCAAGGGATACATTCGCTTTCTTTAAGCGATTCTTGCGTTCTGGTTACACAGGAAAGTCATGCGATATGAAACAGTTCGGCCAGCAAACAGAACCAAAAGACAGATATTGATTAAGAGAATTTGGATTTAGAGTCATACTTGATTGACATCCTCTTTTGAGCCAAGTACAGCCTACAACCTTCCACTGCTGACTCGGTGTTCCCAATCCCCTGGACTACTCATGCCGAAATTCGCAAAGCCAGTAGGAAGAAGAAACATTGGGAACTTTGGCAGTTACGAAGTAAGAGAAAGAACCGTGGGCTCGCCGGGATCGCTGCTAATACGACAAGTTTCCTCTCAAAACGAACTCCTTACGAGCTTGAGGCTATGTGCTTTCTCCGCATGATCACTGGTGCTTCCGTGCTGAAGGTCTTGAGGTCGTCCAGCAGCTTTTTTCCACCCTCTGTGTTTTTCCAATTCGCGAAGGCATCATCGCTCACAAATTCTGTGTCACACTGGATGGCGAAAGGTGCGTCGTCTGGGAAGCGGTACACTTCGTAGCCCAACAGGCTCCCCGGTAGAAGCTCTAATGCCATTGGCATGTGCTTGGTAGCGTAATAGTCGACATCGAAAATCGAGCCTTTTGGGTAGAGAACCTGTAGATACAGAATGTCAGAACAAAGTCAAATCACAACAAAAAGCAGAAAACGCAAACCGTGTATGTGACCGGCATCTCTGGATTGGAAAACAAAACCACTGCTTTGCAGATACAGTTGATGTTTTGCGGATTACACGTGGTGCCTAGGAGCCGAAAGACCCTGCGTTCAGATAATGTTCACGCCTGTCCTTTTTTCCTTGGATGGTAACGAGATCAATTGCTGCCGTTCACGGGAATATGTGCGGGACAATCAAGCCGGTCGCGGTAGAACAGCCTTTTCTAACCATTGTCCAAGAGACAAGCTGTGGTTATCGGCCGAGGGAAAACCTCGGCCAAATGCAGTATCTGCAATTAGGGTTAGTTGAACTCTGTTCTACTCCATAATAGAACCTCGGAGGCAACGTTTCGCGCACATGAACAGCTGTATGAGTAATCGAGATATGGGCTACACGGATTATCCTCGACCCCCCACGTTATAACTTTAATGCCTGTGACGAACTTGGCTTGATTTTATTTTGCAGGCCTGATCTATTACGGCACAGCCTTCACACTTTAGGCGGAGGCAGAAGGGAAGATGATGGGTCAGCGCAGCCAAAAAATCAGCGAGCCTGATCCGCGAAGGCACGAGGCAAAACACATGCGCCCCACTGTTTGAGTGAGAAATTTCGGTAGGCAAACTAATTCCGCGGTGAATTGGATCAATTGATTAGTGTGGACTTGACCGGAACAATTGATAATGCCTTGGCACCTAAGTATATAATCGGACACCAACGCAACAAAGAGGAAAATCAGAGTCAACTTCATTCATAGTACTGCACCTTACAGTTTCTACTTTGTTTCTTGTCTATGGACTGCATGGTGTAGAAGAACCTCAATGCCCGCAGTTGCCATAATCTGAGGATTTTGGCTGGTTCTAAGAGCTTCTTTAACGTCATCAACCCTGCAACCTCACGAGCGAAGCCTTCAGAGCTCAGTGCATAACACAATTGAGGTGGGTATCTCACGGTGCTGAATATCTTGGCCAAGCAGCGGAAAATCAATCTGTTGGTCTCGTCGTTCCAATCACTCCGGATCTATATCCATCGCATTTCAGCATTTGATAAGTAACAACTGAGCAGAGTTTATCCATAGCGTTTGGGACGGCGCTCTGGAAGCGCGCATTTGAAAGATGTTCTACGAACCGGGAAAGACAGACCACAACCTCCCTCATGATCCGTACAAGGTGGGCACCTTCCTCTAATTGCAATGCAATCCTCAACCAGCTAATTCTGATTGCAGGCCTGCGTCATTCCCCGCCCAATCGGCTGGATATCCACTACCTCGAGGGAAGGCGTCCACAACCTCGCCCCTTATTCTCAGTTCAACAACCTCACCTTTGATCCCCCATATGTGATGTTCAGCGCAAACCGTAATCTTGGAAACACCAGCAAGGGCACCGTCGTCAACGCCGAGATGACGGGAAAATTCTGCTGGAACCTCGCCACTTGGGATTTGCGCGAAGCAGTGAACAAGAGCGCAGATCATTTACCTCCCGGCGTCGACGAATTCGAACGGGCCGAGCTGGAGAAGGAGTACAGTACCGTGTTGGAAGGCGTGCCAATGGTGAAGGCATCCCCCATAAAATTCGAGTGTCTCTACCACTCGACCTTACGGCTTCCTGGCAATCCGCCCATGGGAACAGCAGACGTTGTGATTGGAAAGGTCATAGGCATTCATATTAAAGACGATGTGTTGACCAACGGGAGGGTGGATGTGAGGAAGACACAGCCGATTGCCCGTTGTGGATACTTTGAGTATGCGGTGGTAAAAGATACATTTGAGATGAGGGTTCCTGGAGAGAACGAGTTGCTATTAGTCGGAATGGAGGGCAACTCGAAAAGTATAAGAATGAAAAGGACAAGTAAGCTTATATAGTCGAGAGAAAATATAAATAAATCGCTAATAAGCTATCCGTATGTTCTCTAGCTTTATTTATAGTACTATCTAGGCTGTTAATGACTTATTACTGCGATTTAGTACTAGTTAAGCGACTGTAGTTAAGGGTTGCTAATATATTAGTCCTGATAAGTACCATTAGGACTACACCGTGACAAAAAGACATGGGGGAAGTCGATAGCTGGAACGTGAGTAGACGCCCCAATAATTTTTGGCGAACCATACATTTAAGATCTCTCTAAACCGTCTGCCTAATATGGTCAGTGAGCCTGATCGGGACATATAAGATAGAGAAAGAACGAACGGTGCATGGTCATAAAAGCGTCCAAATAGGAACAGTTCCGCAAACACGATGACGGATCTCTACGTGTTCTCGTGTTGGAACAAGTGCAGTGACAGCTTATTCAGTAGTAATGGGATGAATTGGTATACGTTGGCATGCCGTTGGAGGGGGAGGCCGTGGAGTGGCCTTTTATCCTCCCTATATAGAATGCGCTTTGGCAGGAATGTAAATACACGTGATGTTCCACATTTCACTAACCCTATAACTCGGCATGGCCGCGCTCATTCCCGCTGCTACTGTCCGGACCGGCCAATATTATGTGCGAAGCGTGCTGCGTGCAGTTCACAATACAGGCCCGCTTTTGGTCCGCGGTCCAAGGTCGCTGGTTTTATTGCACAACTTTTTGCTTCTCCTGCAGTAATGACGCTACTGCGTCTTGCTAACTGTAATTCATTTAGCTAAGCATACAAAAGAGATTAAGCGCAGCACGACTCCAGATTATAGCAAAGCAATTTCCACTGGGACGTGAAAGCTCAGCTGATCGGAAGGTTGATTAAACAGCCTGCAGAATGCCCTTTAACGTTCGGTCAGGCGTCATCGCACGTGGCGTCCTCTGCTTTCAGTCGCAGGGCAAAATCTGGTTACGGTTTTCCAGAACTTAGCGTTGAACAGCACATATAAATAAACGCTGCTGACTTTTATTGGTGAGA
>JAJJID010000536.1:0-23620 GCA_022204955.1 Macrophomina pseudophaseolina
GGCGGCGGCGACGGCGCGCGCGAAGGCCGCGTTCTCGGAGAGGAAGCCATAGCCCGGGATGATGGCGTCGGCGTGCTTGGCGCGGGCGATGGCGAGGATGGCGGCCTCGTCGGTGTAGGCGGTCGAGGGCGGGCCGGGCAGGAGCACGGCGTCGCGGGCGAGCGAGACGTGCAGCGAGGCGGCGTCGGCGGAGGAGTAGATGGCGATGGTGTGGATGTTGAGGCGGTGGGCGGTGCGGATGATGCGGACCTGGGCGGCGGCGGGGAGTGGTTAGTCGTCTGTGGGGAGGGCTGGCGGAGGGGAGGTTTGGCGGAGGAGATGTTGAGAGGTCCCGGGCGGTTGGCGTGCGTGCAGGGGATGTTGTGTGTGGTGGGTTTGGTGTTGAGCTGGGATGGGGCTGACGTACGGCAATCTCGCCCCGGTTGGCGATCAGCAGTGTTTTGATGGACTGCATGCTGGGTGCATAAGCGCTGCGGCAGCTTACACGTCCTGCTTGCCGCCTTCTTCAGCGTGTATCAATTTATAGGCTGCGGTGCACACGACCGCTCCGCGCGCAGATGCTGGGCGGAAGGCAGCGCGATTGCACAGCCCGGCAGCGATACGGAGCGGGTCAGGAACGCGTCTGCCCAACACCTGGATTCCTTGCCGGGCCGGCGGAGGGGTTTATCAGGGCGCTATGGGCGGCGAGGATGGAGGGCTACCCCTCTCGCGGGTTGCAAGCACCCAGTCATGGCGGCGGCGCCTGGCAGCCGTAGGGCCGCGGAAGGGCGAGGAGCTGCATGGTCAATGGGCAAGCGTGGGATCGGCAATGCTTGGTTCGGGGCGGGGCTGCGAGATGTCGTAGTCATGATGGGCGGGGAGGGGGAGCTTTGTTGATAGAGCTGCCTATCGGCCAGTCAATCAAACGCGGGGTTCCTTCGCCCTGTGGAGCTCCCCGCGGGCCAGCGTCATCCCTATCACGAGCTCCTCTTTTTTTATCCGCCCACCTTTGGATGCTCTTTTTCTGAAACGAGCAATTCGCCGGCCATTGCGGTGCTTGCCGGCCCAGCTCTATTTCTCTGCATCTTCTCTGGCTGCTTGTTCCTGCAATTGGCGCTGCAGACCCGCTGTCCCAATCTCTCAATTGCTCCCCCCGAATCCCCGCAGTCGCCATGGCTCCATCAAAACACAAGGTCAAAATCAACGTCGACCTGGGCGAAGGCTACGGCAACTTCAAATGCGGCCCCGACGAGGAGCTCATCCCGCTCATTGACCATGCGAACGTAGCCTGCGGCTTCCACGCCGGGTAAGTTCCACCACTCTTGCTTTCCCCAGCCTACAAACGAAAAAGATAGATGGCTCAGCAACCGCCGACATCGTGCGATGGTCGAGATGGCCCACCAGATAGAATGAGAGAAAAAGAGAATGAGCTAACAGCACCTCCCCGCCCACCGCCAGCGATCCCCTCATCATGCAGCAGACCGTCCTCCTCTGCAAGCGCCACAACATTGCCATCGGCGCGCACCCCGGGCTCCCGGACATCCAAGGCTTCGGCCGGCGCGAGATCAAAATGTCGCCCGAGGAGCTCACCGCCATGACGCGCTACCAGGTCGGCGCGCTCAAGGCCTTCCTCGACGCCGAAGGCCTGCCGCTGCACCACGTGAAGCCCCACGGCGTCCTGTACGGCATGATGTACCGCGACCGCGACGTGTGCCGCGCCGTGTACGCGGGCGTCCCGCCGGGGACCCCGGTGTTCGGGCTCGCGGGCACGGTGCACGAGGAGGTGGCGAAGGAGATGGGGCTGCCGTTCGTGGCGGAGCTGTATGGGGATGTGAAGTACAATAAGGACGGGACGCTGGTTATCGACCGGAAGAAGAAGTAGGTGTTGCGTCCGCTGACTGCTTTTGACTCGTGGGCTGTGGGTTGACTTGTGCTACAGGCCGTGGACGCCGGAGGAGACGAAGAAGCACGTCACGTCGCAGGTGCACGAAGGCGCGGTGACTTCGGTGACGGGGGAGAAGGTGGATCTGCCGCTGGGTGAGCACGAGGTCTCGTTATGCTGTCACTCCGACTCACCTGGTTGCATTGAGATTGTGAAGGCATCAAGAGCCATCATCGATGAGTTCAATGCCAAGAATTTTCCTTGAGGGTGTCGGAAAGTCTGGTTGTAAAATAACTGCTTAATTTGATTATAGGGAAGTTCAATAGCGTGTCAACTACTAAACTGCGTGCCGTTCAAGCACCAGTATCAAAAGTTTATGAGGATGGGAAGCCTATATTGAGTATGCTGCCGATGGTATCTACTCATCAACCTTGGTTTCCTGACAATATCTCGAGAGGTACGGGGGTCCGCTTTCGCTGGACTTGCAGCTTATGACCAGCGACTATTCTGACAAGGCTTGGCAGCTTCTCTGCGATTCAGAGGCTGTTTCGACAACAACACCATACCAATTACGGCAGCGGCAATTGTCTCAGCGCTCTGGGACGACCTGGACGTTGAAAAGGTACTTTGTGCATGACATCATTTTGGACCTCGAAGCATACTGGCTTCCACATCTGTACACTGGAGGAACCAAAACCTATCCAATCCACAATCCCACAACGCATGTTCGACATCTCTCTCTCTCTCTCTCTCTCTATCTCTCTCTCCGCACGCACCGCACCTGCCATGGTCCTCGCCAAACGTATCTGCCCGCCCGAGCGCCGCAAGGCCATCATCGCCGTCGCAGCAAAGCCATCCTCTCCCACTCTCTCCGTCCGCAGCAACTCCGCGGACGGCCATCAGCCGGAGCCCTTCCAGCTGCGCATCTCGCTGCGCATAGCCGAGACCACGCGCCCAGGCCAGGCCATCACCATCTGCACCGACGGCACCGTCTTCGCGCCCTCCCCAGCCCCAAACGACGCGCTGGACACGCTCGCCAGAGGCACGGTCTCGCTCACCTCCGCCGCCGATCCCGCCCGCCGCATCAACCTCGGCCGCTTCCTCGCGCACCGCGCGCGCCCCGACTCGCCGCCGCCCGCGGACCTCAAGCAGCGGCCGGCCACGCGTCTCCTGACCATTCCCGCCGGCGGCGCGCAGGTCGAGGTCGCGCACGGCCTGCCGCCCGCCCGCGTCTTCCGGCACGAGGGCCAGCTCCAGGCCGCGGACATCGTGGGCGAGACCTGGCGCCTGCAGCTGAGCGGCGGCTTCGTGGGCGCCACGTGGTGGTGCTGGGGCGCCCTGGACGGCGAGCTGCAGGAGAAGCGGCTGTCCGCTTGGCACGAGGGCATGCGGCCTGAGTTTATGCCCAAGCCGGAGGTGGGTGACGAGTGGGTCTTGGGGTGCGATCCGGTGGAGCTGGTCTTCGAGGACCGTACTGAGGATTCGACTTTCCAGTTTGTCGAGTAGAGACTATGTCTCTGGAAGGGCTTTCTTTTCTTTTCTTTTCTTTTTTTTCTTTTTTTTGAAAATGGAATCTCTCTCTGTGAGATACTCGCATTTGGTGCCAACCTTCCGCTATGTACCCTTCGTCTGACTTACCAGGATATAAACTTGCATACGCGAACATTGTCTTGACTCCATTAGCTGCACAGGCGATTTCGTAAGATCAAACCTCTGGCCATTTATGTTTCCATATGTAGAATGGCAGAAGAAGAACGACCATCAGAGGAGTGAAGCTTCGAATGACACGCCTTTGCCTGTAGAAACAGACAACGGACTGCAAGAGCTGATGGAAGGTGAGGACGAGGAGGGCCAATGCAGAATCCAATGGCTGCCAACGGGTAGTCCTGGAATTGCGCACGTAGCCAGCTATACACAGGCCCGCTGTCTTTCTTCTTTTGCTCTGCTAGACGTTTTGCCCATCGTTGTATCTTGTACACGTAGACTCTAGGTTTTCTCAGCAAAATGAACTAGGTGGATACCAGCTCTGGTGCATTACAGATTACGTTATTCGGCTTACTTAGAGCCTCGTTTCGCCAAATCGCAAGAATCACCTCTGAAGCTCTGCTGGCGGAATTGCTGACAGGGTTGCTGAGTGTACTGTCCGGGTGGCGTGCATTGTAAGAGCGAAGCGCAGTTTCCGGAATTTCGGCACACCGTTTGTCGGTTTCGATAGACACACCACACGTCCCATAGTGCCTCTCGTAGATCCATCTTTCAGTGTATCTTAGTTCGACTGTCCGATCTGGTGTTCGATTGCAGGGGTGAATATTAAGAACAGGCCACGATCCGGATGGCTCCTCCGCAAAACACGTCCTGGCAGAGCCGAGCGCGTGCCTAAGCCATGTCCCGAAATCATCAAAGTTACTCTCGAACGTGTGCATCTCTTCCATAATGGCGTGGTAGCCCAGCTCCGTGGCCTACCCTAGTGCTGACAGTTTTTGATGATGCCCTTTCAGGTCCTCTATACTCCGGGCTTGCTCCAACTCCAGTAAAATTGTTATCATGCCATGCCGTAGTTGGAGGTTTGTTTTCTTCGTATCTCGTAGCATGCCCGGACGGTAGTTGAGACGCAGGAACTGCGTGATGGAGATAAGTGAAATAATTTCATGCTGAAATCTTACCCTGCAAGGGTGAAAGGCTCTAGCAATTTGGGAGTTATAAGCACACAAGCGAGGCGTAGGAAGTTTTGCTGCCTAAATGCTCCTGCATGTAATATATCGTGGACAACGAGCTCATAATATCCGAAGAATGGTCGCAGAAGCTTTTGATGGATCCTTCTGTGTTGCGGAACTGATGCGAATGGGTTCGAGTAGCTGTCAATTTCTGCTCGTCGAATCGATTGTTGTGGTGGCCCAAAGCTTTCAGCCACCACTTATCAACCACTTCTAATTTTTGAAAGGTTGGTAAGTCCATACGAGGAAGTAGATCGGTTTTAAAAGACTGAAAGCTTTCCTCGGAGCAGGGGATGATGTGTGCTGGTCTGGAACTGTATCCTCCTACAGAGCCATGTGAGGCCATAGCTGAAAGGTTCTTCCAATCGAACTCCGTAGGAATAAGCAATGAGTCTGTCCATGCTGGAACTAATGCTTCATATTGGCATTCCAGGCAGTATTTTTCTGGCGTGTGCAACGCCAGCAGCTAGTCACCGTGTTCATACCCACGGAAACTGATCTTGGCCACGTTAGCCCTGATCCAAGCGCAAAGGCCGTCAAACACGTAGGAAAATGCTTTCTATGACCGAGAATGACTGCGCGAATTTTTACCCAGTCATATGACAGTGACAAGAATGACCAATATCCGTTTGGAGCCTTCTCTTAAGATCAGCATGAGTACGAAGTTTTGCGCTCGGGCACATAGGGCTCCAGGATTACCTTGATGTCTGGGTAATTATTAGAAGGACCTTCATGAAACAAAAAACCCAGTATGCGAATCCTAGTCTCTATCCTGGAATACTTTTGAGAATGTAGACGGAACCAGATCTCACGAGCTATGTGGGATTTACTTGGAGCCTACCAGAATCTCGGCATGCGAACAGCGCCCAATGAGACGCTTTTATATTTGCTAATGAAAGTGTCAGATTTACGGTGCGCTGCTACAAAGTGGACGGACGATTTGTAGATCTTTTCTCCTGCGCTCTCCGTGTCATCAGAAACCGTCTCAGACGTTTCTAGAGAGAGAGTACCAATGAGCGGGTAGAAGATTGATCAGATCCACCAGAGTAGCCTTGGAGTTTTCGCGGCCTTACACATGTTCTTTCGTCATGAGTGAACTCGAGATTTCTCTGGGCGTGGCGTGCCTGAGCTCCTACTTCGCAAACGCGAGTCCAACTTCGCCAACAGTTCCTCAAAAGTGGTAAATCTACCTCCCCAGTTTTTCCCATGTTGGATTAATTAGCTGAATGTTAGAAGAGATCTCATCAATGGGCTTTTGTATGTTGTCGAAATGGCAGAAAACTGTCCCGAAATTGCCTTTCGGTTCTGTGGCTATCATGGACAGTTGTCGTCTTTTTTGAGTTCAAAGATCTTCCAGTGTCCTCTTACTTTGCAAGTTGGCTCAACAAAGTATCAAGAGCCTCCCTGTGCGCCCGCCACACCGCACCTGTACCAGGCGATGTCCCGCTCTGAACAGGCTTTCTTGAATCTTGCTCTGAGACGCCGCTCTGGGCATCCTGGCTTCTCAAACTGCCTCTTCATATCGACCACCAAGATGCTGAAAGCCTCGATGTCTCTCGTCATCTCAGCTGCTTACTCAGTGCGAGATTACATAGTTAAGGGCCGATCCCACGGTCAGCGAGGTCATGTCTGATCGGTACCGCGATGCCATCCAGAAGCTGCTGGATGGATTCGATCTCGTCGAATGTAAAAGCTCTCCAGGGCTGTAGGCGCGTCCCGGAAACGCTTCGTGAAGTGGCACAGAGCCTTGCAGCTCCTTCCGGGAATCTCTGCGAGAGCGGCAAGGCTGGCTGCAAGGCCAACGCCCGTGATAGGATCCATCCAGAAGGCTGATAAATCAGAGAGTGGCTTCTTCCCGTAACTAAATTCTGTTGGTAGAGATATCAAAACGACTTCCGGGGGCCCGTCGATGGGTATATCGCAGATTAGTGTGAGTGCGAAGTGTGGCGGAGCCTGCGCTGTATTGAGGCAATGGGGGCGGTGGTAGGAGGGCCAAAGCCTCGGCGAATGAGTGGACGGAGCAGACTTCTACATTTGAAAGCCTTGCCACGTACGCCTCCATTTCAGAGCCGGAAAGGGGGGGTGGGATGAGCCGCTCATGTCCGAGAGCTGCAGTGAGGATGCAGAGACGCCCCGCCACAAATGCAAGTTGTATCACCTGTGGGCGTACGCTGCAGCCGTCAGCTCTCTAGACACTCATGCCCGGACAAGGTGTGTGCGTCAGAAGCCTGCTCGCGTTACGGAAATGCGGAATACGGCTACAGGCAGCAATCCTATTGACGGCTGCGGTTTGCCCAGAGAGTAGGTTCCGATGTTGCGTGCTGCAGTTTCGCCGTGCCTGCAAGGCTGAATGGAAGCGGGGTTCCTCGTGCGGCATGGGGGTTGAAGGCCTGGAAGACGGAAGAGATCAGTCGTTGAGCCCAGCCGGGGGCCCACACGGGTTATTTGGCCACCCTATCAACCCCCCAGCGTCTTACACACCAAGACGTCGTTTCACTGTCATCCTGTGGGGAAGGTGGGAGCCATCGGCATTTGCACGACGGGAGAGAGATCAAAACGTTGCCGTTGATCGGCAAATCCGCCTCAATCCGCCTTATCTTCTGTTCAAATATTAGAGAACTGTTTTCAAAGTTTTCCCTCATGAGACAGTGCGAAGCTTTTAGACTTAATAGGAAGTTGCTAATATAACTTTTTCTCTTTAATTACGAAAAGGCGTTCCGGCCAAACTCCTTGTGTCTGGATGGGAAGGTGCCACAGGCCGCCACTTCCTGCACATGGTCGTAATTGGAGAAATTTCGTTGCTGCATGCAGATCACCGCTTGCGGCCGTGAACACGCAATCGGGCCCCATCGATGGACGCACGTAAGCGGCATTCGTGATCCCGGCTGACTGGAAACTGCACACACACACACGCTATATCCGCGATCTTCGGCTAGGGCCTCGGCAGTCCCGTATTTGATCCTGGCCACATCAACGAACTGTTCAAGGTGGGGACATGTTCAGAATTTGCATACGCTGGTGAGGTGTGTCGAAGCCGCTGTGTCTGAGACACTGTAGATGTTGTATCTGTTTCGTCTCAACTTCAAGTTCTGTCAGTAACAGTCGGCTGATATTCTGTTTTCGAGGCGGCCCACCTCAACGCGGAAACTGTCTTTTCCGTATTGTTGCTCCAGAAGATCAATCAATTTTTTGGGATCCACGAGCCGGCTCTCAATGACTTGGCATGGGTCAGAAGCCATTGTGCGATATATTGAGAAACGACTAGAGAGCAAATGAAGAGAGAACACGTCTGATGCACGTATTGAGATGGCCTCGAGCATTTATAAAGTTGGTCAGATTGTTTGCCGCATTTTGCGCAGGAGACACGGCATAAGCCGCTACATACGCCTCTTGCATACACTCCTACATCGGCCCAGTTAAATGCAGAGCATGCCGGCTAAACGATAATGCACGAATTCAGCTCCAGGAGTTTGCCGGTGGCAATGATTGCATGCATGGTCAGCCGCGTGCAGCAACGCTGCAAGAAGACCAGAACGATTATGGAGGCAGGAAACCAACGCCCCCCACCCGCCGCCCCTGACGCGTCTCAGGGAATCCCTGCGCAGCTTTGAAGCTGGCTCTGGTCATGTCAGAAGGCGAACAGCAATGGCTTCTTTGGGCTTGAAGAAGATACACTCACCTCGGTGAGAGGTGTTGGAGTGGTGACAATCCACTTGCCCAGTCGCATCTGCCGGTCAAGTACTTAGCTCTATGGCTGTTGATGAAGGGATTGCTGGCCCAACCTCAGCCGTATACCGTCCCGGAAACAAGGAGTCCAGGAGATGCAGCAGCCTCGCATGGTCGATGTAACGTGGTTCAAGTTTTCTGGTTGGCATTGTGCAGTTTGGGAACAAGATGCTATATGTGTTCAGGAACAGCGCGACAAGCTGAAGGAAACTGGGAGCATCAACTTCCGCAGAGCAAAGCTTTTGTGCCATTTTTATTGTGGAACCCGTGTAGCCGCCGGGCATGCGTTGACAACAAATCTTGCAGTAGTGCCTGATGTGCGAGCACTCTCCGGCTGTAAACACCAAAAGTGAATTGGTACCGGTCCTGCTGGTCATCATCAATTTTTTGCTGCAAACCATTCGTCAATTTCACCAACGTAAAGCTGATCTCAGTAGATAGTCCTCCGAACCTCACCGGGAAGATTTTCTGGGATTCTCAGCCTTGATATGAGGATTTGGATGCCTCACAAGTACCTTACGAGGCTGATACGGGCTTACATGCGCCGGATGGTCATCAAACCCAAGGTTGTAGAAAGCCGCGAGTGCGCCTTATGCAACCACCACGCCACTCGGCAAGATAATCCGGAATCGGAAGCCCCGTGTGATGGAACTGGTGAGGGGCTGACATGTTGTGTAACATTGCCTCCCTGCAGAGCTTCCGGTGTGATTTCCGTCCCCGGAAATAGTCCCAGATATAGTGTGTTTGCAAGGTTGCCGCCTCAGTAGCCATTCACTGGTGATCAATCTCGGGCGAAGGAATACCCCTGGCTCTATCATTCGCCCCATTTAGAATACGGATCCCCATGCTGAGCTGAAGCCAGAGGAGCTCGGCCTTTATTGTCAATTGAAACTCGCGCCCCCGGTTGACGAGGCGTTTCGTACTATCTACGTCCCGCGCTGAACATGGGCGTGGCGTCTTACCTGGTCATTGACGAGGAGATATCCAATCTCCGAGCATCGATAGAAGAAAAATCTGCAAATATCTTCGAAACAAAAGCTGGCAAACCGCAATTGGAAGTCAATTGCTTGGCGCGGCAAAAAGAAAATTCCGAAGATGAACCTGTCACCGTTAAGCGGAACGTGGAGTTGAACAGCACTGAGCAACTCGCGGCCTTGCAGAAAGTAAGTGCAGTTCTCCATATAACGTACGAAGCTTACCTGTTGTAGGAACACCATGACCACTTCCAAATCTTCAAAATTCGACAAGCGCGTTCATGGTCGACTCTCAACATATCGAATGAGCTCTTCCAGGAATTTGCGAGGCTCTTCGGTGTCTTCCAGGCCCTTTGGAAGTGCGTGTTTACTTTTCGAATGAGGTCAGAGGAGCATGAGTGTGATTTCCCTGGCTTCAAGTCTCAACGAGTGCCAATGTCAGGGGGCTCTTTGGGTAGGTGAACCGCTTCCGAACAACCATTAGTACGAGTCTCTGACAGCTTATCCTAGAATGTGCTTATGTCCTGCGGCGCGTCGAACTGCACGGGAGACGGACCACGGAAGACGAATCACCGTGGTCAATCCGCCAAACGGCGGTGTACCACAAGCTGAATCCTCACATGATTTGTAAATCTGTGCGGTCTATACCCGAGGATCAGTCTATATATCTTCTGATCAACCCTTCCAAGTCGGGAGAGCAACAGATTGACCAGCTGCTGGAGCTGGCTCATATCAAGGAGCAGGAGATACCTCATTTCTTGATTCATAGCCTCCTCATTGCTGACAGCTTGCGTGGATGGATGGATTACCTAGCGTGGATTGAGCGAGATCTGAAAGATCGGGTAATTTCTACCTTGGCCCAGATGACCCGGGACATTAGAGAATAGACTGACACTTTTAGTCTGACCGCATCACTTTCTCGAAGCTGGGTTTAATGGAAAAAGATTTCAGTTTCAGCGTTAAGGATCGGCAAGCCCTCAAAGTCCTCGAGGACAGGGTGATTGACCTGCAGATCATCATTGGCACACTTTTGAGTAACGTCAAAGGGATCGGCAAACACTCTCGAGTCTTCTGTCAGACGCATTGTAAGACATCCGAAAGAGAGTACTGTCCATGCGCCTCGGCCTTCGATAAATTCGACGGCTTTCTGGAAGAGATTGAGCTTTGTAAAGAAAGGGCGAATATCCTGCGAGATCGAGTGTTTTCTTCAGCCCAATTGGTAAGATCTCCGTGGTGTTCGCTCAGGATTACATCTCACATCCTGTAGCTATCCGATCTATTAAGATATGAGGATCAAAGGGCTTTGAAAGAGTTGACCGCGCAGTCACAAGAAGAGAATAAGACTATGCTTTCTCTTGCAGTAAGCGCATCTCTATTTGCGAACTCCCAAGGACTCAAAACTAACCTCTACAAATTATCATTTTCCAGGAAAAAAGTACAAAAGACGCGGAAGCCATGAAGGTGCTCACAATAATTGGTCTAGTTTATTTACCGACCACTTTTGTTGCAGTACGTAACTACCAGCCTCCCTCATAGCCTATTGTGTGTCTCATCGACTCGCAGAACTTCTTCTCGACGGAATTCGTAAAAGCTGGCGACGACGGTAATCTGAGCATAGCTCCGCAAACCTGGCTCCTGGCTGTGATAGCATTGCCCTTGACGATACTAACGATCGTGACTTGGTGGCTGTGCGTCCAATGTAGAACAGCGTCACTTCCACATGGTATGTTCGCGGGATTCACTCAGATCCTGAAATCACCTTTGAAAGCATTCAGCAAGTTCAAGAATAGGTCTCGACTGCCCGACACAGAGAACAAAGAAGGCTCTCCGGATATGGCAGTCAACCTTATTGAGAGGCGTACCTGGTCAACTGGTACGTCTACCATGTTACCAGGATAAGCGGGGTAACTTTTGCCCACTGTTATCAATGAACATATTTTCTGGGTTTGTGATTAGCTCGCCAGTATGCAAGCCATCGAGGTAGGCCGGCAGTGTTCGGCATGCAGTGCTCTCAAACACATCCCTGCAGATGCAGATGCAGCTTCGAGCTCACGGACTTTTAACCGGATTCGATATCGTTACGAAGGCATAGGTCTCCGGTGTCATGCATGCGGACTGAGGAGCACGATGGCCCCAAGCATGTCCGACACATGTTGGCCCGCAGTTCCCAATACCACAAGGCTCTGCTGACCACCACACCGGCCAACCCTGGCACCCATGCATGGCCTTATGGGGGTTAAGACAAGGCAGATATTGCGAGGCGCAGGCAACAAGCCTCATCTGCCTAGCGGGCGGAGCACTTCTTCCTCATCCATTGCTTAGCAAGGATGAGGCTCAAATCTTCCAATACGGGCGAGCCCTCAAACATTGCGCCCCCAACCATTGCAAGATCTTATCTTTTAGCCTTATAAGAACTGCTTGACTCGGTAGCCTTGTCACGCAGTGAATGGCAGCCTACAGGCATGGTCTTTTGTGATTGCCTCGCATTGCTTCGTCTTGGCCTACCACGCAGAAAGAACGCACAAACGCCTCAGGTACCATACCCACCCCCTTTCGGACCTCTTTCATGGCCTTAATGGAGAATCAGAAGTCAGGCATTACTGCGGACAAGATATCTGGCCTTGTGCCAAGCCCCACCCCTGAGCCGCCTCCCGTGGTTGCGTCCGAGGACGCATCTGAGGACGTATTTGAGCATTTAGGTAATTAGCCTCGAACAGCTTGAGTCTCCTACAATGAGCTTATTCAGTTCGGAAACTCTTGGGTTTATTGTTGGATGTATCAATACTAATGCCTTTGTAAAACAGAAATGTCAGCATCCGACAGCGAGGGCTACGACGACTTCACCGACTTCACCGAGTTCACCGATTCAGGTTCCGACGATATGGCCGACCGCAACCAAAGACTCTTGAATGCTCAAGCGTACAAAAGAGCTTCTGCCAACTTGCAACAAGAACTTTGGATGCGTCGCGTCGAAAACCCCCGGGGGCAACACACTTTCTACATTCCAGAAAACGAGAAGCGGGCGCTGATCACACGGGGCACCATCATCCACCAAATTCAGCTGAGGAATCCGAAACTCAGCCCAGGAACAGTGGCCGAGTATGCCGATGCTGTCGAAACCTCCGCAATAAATCTGTTTGCCACCCTCGCTTCCATCGGAAAAGGTGGAGATATCGTAGCATTCTTGAACGAGCGCATCTGCGATGGTCATATGCCGTTCCAGCGAAGTGAAGGCTTCATGTTTGACTTAAGAGGGAGAAATGGAGAAGAGATCAAGAGCATCAGAAGATGGGGCCATGTGGATAGAGAGGCATTCGACAGACAGCAGTGGTGGATGCTCGCGCCATTCTTTTCCATTGGAGACCACCATGATCTGGGTGATAATGCGGTACTGCCATTCGTTCCCTCGCTTCAACAACAGGAGGAAGATAGGCATCAGAGTACCGGAGCCTACAGTGAGGTATCAATTGTTCGGATTCATGATAAACATCATGACTTCTGGGGCGCTTGCGTTTCCAATGTAAGTCGAGCTGTATCCTTGACAGCAATCTAATACTTACACAATATAGGGACAGGGACTACAAGTTGCCGTCAAGAAGCTCAAGGAGAATGGTGAAAGGGAGTTTGAGAAGGAGCATACAGTCCTCAAGATCCTCGGAAACAAGCAGCATGATCATCTGGTCAAACTTTTGGCATCATACAAATACAAGGGGCATTACCATCTCATATTTCCCCGCGCGAATTCAAACTTGAGGACATACTGGGAAACGCACAGTCAGCCTCCTTTTGAAAGAGCGACAATTCTCTGGACCCTCCGGCAAATGAAGGGCATCGCATCCGGGTTAAATACCGTACACAACTTTAAAGTCACTATTCCGTTGTCAGTGGATGGAAACTTGAGAATGACAAAAGAGAACCAGATGCTGAGTGTGGAATCTGGAGAAGAGCAGTATGGGCGTCATGGAGATATCAAGCCTGAAAATATTCTCTGGTTTGAGCGTACTTTGCACAGCAATGATGGCAGGGGTGCCCTACAAATTGCCGATTTTGGACTGGGAAGATTTCACGGGAGAGAGTCGAGGACGAAGCCGCCCGGATATCACATCTTTAGCTCCCCGACCTACGAACCGCCGGAGTGCCATGTACATCTCAGGGTGTCCCGTGCCTACGACATCTGGAGCTTGGGATGTTTGTATCTTGAGTTTATAACTTGGCTGCTGCTAGGTTCGGACGCCATAGAGGAATTCTCTAAAGAGCGGTCTGAAAACTCCTTTATCCTTCACCAGGAAGGGAAGATCCAAGACGACTACTTTTGGACTCTATGGTTTGACGGCAACATGAGAAGGGCTAAACCGCGAAGAGGTGTCCAAGAATGGGTTAAGAAGCTGCAAGAAAACAAGAACTGTACAATGGTGGTACGCGACCTCCTCAATCTTATTACGACCGGCCTCCTTCGAATCGAGCCAGAGAACCGCATGACCTCGATGCAAATGTACGACTGTCTCAAACAGATCTTGCACCGGGCAGAGAATGACCTTCAATACATTTGTACGCCAGTTCCTTTACTTTCCTTTCGCCCAAGACCTCTTCAACACAATCTTCCCCGGGGTAGAGGTTTAAGTAACACTAACGCACCGGAGACAAAGAGACATTTTAAACGCCCGAAAAATATCCGGACTTGGCCAGATCAGAACGTTTGAGGCACTCCAGCGTTTGCCCGGGATATTCAATTGGTAGATGAGGAGTGTAAGTTTCGCAGCCAGTGTATGTAAATTATGCTGATTTGTCCAAAGTTTTAACTGTGCACACTCTTGGGCATTCATGGACAAGATACGCTTCATTGTGTAGACGAAAGTCCCTTTGTATATAATTCCTCTCCTGCCTATTTCTGCAAATTTGACACGCGATTGTTGGATGAGGCCTCAGAGTTCAGCGGAATTTGTATGTTAATACACGCTTTTTGTTTCCTGACTGTGGCGTCTTGGGCTCATCCTCTGCATTGTTGCCGTATCTTTATGGCCGGCCCAAACCTTGCGCCAAATAGTTTGGACCCTTACAAATCATTTCGGCTGCTGCGGGTATTTAGTCAAGAGCTCTTCTTGTATTTCTCCATCAATAAACGCCGCTGAATAAGTGCTGCAGATTCTTCCAACGCTCATAGGCTTCGAGAACCATGGGATTGACCATTAGTATAGCAATAATCTCTTTCTTGGCAAATGCCGCCTTCAGGCCTTTACCACTTCTCCAGTTGCTGAGGGCCAATCATTGTAATTCTCGTCCACGTGAGCGTATGGCCCATAGTTGACAGTGCCACCACGATTGTTCGTGGCAAGCTTGAGCCCCTGCTTGATCCGCGAGATCAAATCCTTGGTCCGATCAGCACCCTCATTACTTCAGGAGAGAAAGACCCGCACTCACTGGATTGTAGATGAACGGCCGTGCAAACGAGATCAAGTCAATCTTGCCCGCCCGCACAAGCTCCTCTCCCTCCTCAACCGTATACTCGTAATTGACCATGAGCATAGTCGAGCTGCCAGGATACTTGACCAAGTGGCCGAACTGCTCTACCGGGTCATAGCCCGGCGGCAACTCCTTCCCCGCGGGTCGCGCTTCCGCTTTGAAGAAGTCGTCCTGCAGGCGAGCGAAGGCAGCGCCGCGGCGGGACAGGTTGATGAAGCCGAGCCTGCGAGTCATCATCTGGCGGATCAAGTAGTCGTAGGTGCTGGAGAGCTCGTCGTACGAGACCGTCGTGTCGTTGTTGTCGTCGCTGGGGCAGATCTTGATGCCGACTTGCCGCGGGCTACCCCAGGCCTCGATGACGCCGTCCAGCACTTCCAGTACAAAGCGGCATCGGTTCTCCACGGAGCCGCCGTATTTGTCGGTGCGGCTGTTCGCGTGCCTGTTGAAGGGAGGAAATTAGGGTGCTGCCGTCGTGGCAGGAAAGTGGAGAACTTACGTGCACAGGAAGTTGTGGAGGACGTACCCACTGCTCAGAAAGACTGTGAGAAGCGCGAAGACGATTTCTCCCGCGGATTCCGCTTACCCTTGCGCCAAAATCTCAACCCCGTCAAAGCCTGCGTCCTTAGCCAATCTCACGGATGCCTTGTACTGATCAATGATTTCATTGGGATCCTTTATCTCCGTTATGTTGCTCGTGTGGCCCTGGATGGACGCAATCAAGGTCAGATCGTGCAAGGAGCTTTGGTCTTTGAAACAGACCATGAAACAAGCAGAGAGAAGAGAAACATACAGGAATTCCATCTAGAAGTCTGTACTTGCCGCCGGCCGCTTTGATCTTGGATGGTGCAAGTACAGGGTAGCCGCTATCCTTGAGCATTGGCATGTTCTCGTTCTGAATGCGTCCTGTATGCACCATTCATCTTAGCGCACCTTGCTCAAAGGGGCCGAGTTGGCGCTTCGCCGATCCGAATATTACCGGGATGCCATGGCTGGAAGAGGATCTTCCCTCCTTCTCGATGAACAGCGTCCGTCACGGGTTTCCACGCCTTGGCGTGACTCTCGTTGTACATGACAGGTGCGTGAAGCCACTCTCCGCCATTAAGGTAAACAAAAGTTCCCTCAGCAATGATAAGTCCAGCTCCGTCGCGTGCTCGCATGGCGTAATGCCTTGCTGTAGCCTCCGTAGGCTTGTTGTCGTCGACGCATCGATTGCGGGTCATTGATCCCATACAGATGCGGTTCCGGAGTTGCAGGGAGTCACCCAGAGTGGTTGGTTCAAGGAGTGATGACATCTTGAATAGTCTTTCTGAAACAGTCAACAGGCCCAAATGGTTCTTTTTAAGTAATGGTTCGGAATTTTGTAGCCTCGAAAAGAGAAGGAGGATGGCCAGCGATTTATAGAGACCGCAAGAAGGCTGTTCACTAAATAACCGTGTGTTCGCTAAATCGTGTGCTTGAGGCTCGGGCAAGAATGACGCACTGAAAGGTACTCGAGCCCAATGACGTTAGGTGTCAGCGTTGCATGCGTGCGACTTGAGCGCAAGTCTTGGCGAGTGGACTGCTTGAGAAGTGACCAATCGCACGCTTCGTTTTCCCCGGGAGAAGAGCCCTCCTTGGTTCCATGCGCTGCAACCCTGATTCCAGCAATCAAGGTCTCTTGATTGATAGATTATGACGGATGAACCTTGCTATACGATATTTTGTCTGCCCGTCTCATAGATCACGCCTTTGGCGTAGGGACCGTTGCCGGCCGAGATCAGCTGTGCAACCGCGTTCCCGCCTCTTCAGCCTCGCTCGCGAGGCTAAGTATGGCAAGCTTGGTTGAAGTATATTGGTTCTCTCCAGCTCCAGTTGGTCATGCGTCATGGAAGAAAGCACGCCACTGAGTAAGCCGACTGTGTAAGCACTCGGTTATTACACGGATTGAGAAGGATTGCATGTGCGTACGCCACATCACAGCTTTCTCCATGCGAGATAAGCGGAAGATAAGGTGATAATATCGAGCACGAGGGCAGTCGTGATTGAAGTCGCGACCCGCACCACCACTTCGACCTACATGCACACTTGCTGGCATATCATAAAGGGTTGCAGCATTGTTTACGGCAGAAGTATGACAGGAACATGATCGGGACCTCTGGTTTCCAATGATTTGGAGCAGCCTTAATATTATCTGTCCTTGACGCTCGAACAAAGACCGACACCATTGAAAGATCAACCTATATCATTACCTAATCATCCCCACCCGGGACCAAAGAGGACAATGGGAGAAGAGGCCAACAAAACTACAAACCTCCTCTTCTAGCGCTCACTCACCCATATTAGTAACGGATACGCTACATGAAGACAAGGAGATAATGCAAGCAGAGAATTCTGGTGGCAGATACCGACCCAAGAAAACAAGGTAATACACTCATTCCACGTCTAAGAAAAGAGGGAAAGGTGTTTGAGACCGTTTTTTAGAACCTTATATTATCATCGGCTTCGTCATTGATGCGTCAGAAGACAGAAGAACGATGCGGACACAGCAACCGGGGCAAACGAGACGGACAAGAATAAAAATGGTTTGCCAAAAAGATGACAAGAAGTGAAGCGTGACGACATTAAAAACGTAAGGAGGAGTTTTGTAGATGAGTATGTAGGTAAGAGGAGGTAGATAGGTCGGTAGGTAGATGTCGTAGGACTTGTCTTTAACTGCAGGCCGTGTAGTGCCGCCAGGATATCAAGAAAAAAAAAAGGAAATGTTCTCCACACAATAGCCACCCGAAATCGAATACATCACTTCACCTTGTCGACAAGACTGCAACCACTATGACCGCAATGATGACAGCGGTTCCGGCGACAGACATACCCCGATTGGCTCGTCTCCACCATCTTGCTTTCAACCACCGTCTTTCTTCCAGCGCCCAGTCTCTTTGATGCTCTTGTGTCGCATTCCTCAAGTCCAAGCCCAACCCCGCTTCAATATTAGTTTGGTTTCCCATTACGACTCCACCAACCGATTGTTGCTGCACTCCGGGCAAAGCGCGCTCCTTGCCCTTATCTTGACTTTTCTCCCCCATCACACCGCCGAGGCGCTCGAGCTCCTCATTCGGTCGGGGTGGAAGCGGGAGAAACGCCGCGATGATCCAGCATAGCGGCAAAACAAAACCGAGAGTGAATAGCAGTATGTACTTGTTGGCAGGCGTGCCAAGCGCATCGTCAATGCTTGGTACGGTCCAAACGCTAAGCGTCACACTCTTGCGGTCGCGGCGCAGTCGCGGTGTCAATGATTCCCTTCCTCCGGCAGTTGGAGGCATACTCCTGGTTCCATTTGTGTTGGCACGTGTTCGGCCCGTGGCCTCGGTACGACTCGCGGACTTCGGCGGCGGGGCCGGGGTGATGGAATCCGATGATTCGTAGGGCATGACGTTCGGCCCCAGGGATGACCTGGCCGACGGGGATCCCGAGCCCCCGCGCTGGTGTGGCCGGCGACGCGGCGACCAGATAGGATGAATGGGGAAGTTTGCTTCGGTGGGGGAGCGGCTGGTGCCGGATTGCATAGTGGCAGTGCGGCTGGGTAGTGGGCTGTTGCTGGGGGAGTCGGAAGAGTCGGTGGCCAGAGAGACGCGTTCACTACGCCGGTAGTATACCCTAGTAACTGTTAGTTTCCCTATCACAAATAAAGCGAGACACCTCTATTTTGGCGCGCGCTGAGGTGCGACACTTACCTCGCCCATTGAGGAATGCTATTGACGAAGAGGCTAGTGTATGAGCTGCGGTCTGACGCTGCTGTATCCGGCCGTCCGTCGTTGGACAAGTTTCCATTCGAACTCCTCCGAAACAGACCAGAGCGCTGAAGGCGCAAAGGCTGAGGCTGAAGTTCTCCGACCGTGTCATTGCCCTCTTCTGAGTGCCGGCTTTCTAGTTGACCGTTGCCACTTCTTGATCCGGTAAGCAGCGGGCGGGGCATAACATGGAAATCGCTGGGCGTGGAAGGAAGATCTGCTCTACTCTCGGAGGAGCGATGTTCGGAAGAATTCCATGGTTCTGAGGAAGTCCACGGTTCAGATGAGCCCAAGCTACCCATGGTTTGCCGCCTGTTTGTGCGGCTCATGCCGCTCAGGGCCATTGTGCTCGCGACCGAGCCGGTCCGCGGTTCCGAGACCGACTCGATCGTCGAAAGTGGCGGGCTCCATTTGTACCGTCTAGGCGACTCGGGCTCTGGCATACGCGGGGGCGGAGGGGGAAGCATGCGCAGATCGGACCATTCCCCGCCGGAGGACGAGGGGCGGTGGGGGTAATGCAATAAGTTACCACCCTGAAACTCCTCGATGGAGCGATTGTCATGTGAAGTGCCGAGCGGGCTGGTTGCTGACCGCGGGCGGCCGGTGCTGGGTGCTCCACTGCTCGAAGACTGCTCCGAAGCCTCCCTGAGATTTGCTCGTGATGGCCGCCTCTCTACTGTGTGTGTTGTGGAAAAGCTGCGCACGCTGTTTGACCCTCTGGTTGGCGGTCTTTGAGGTTCGTCCTCGTCTGACGAGGAACCGAGGCGAATGATATTACTCCCACGGGTCGGGGGTCTGTCATCGGTCGCAGGTCCAGAAGCGCTGGCCCAGGACTCTCGTCGACTCTCGGAGTCTTTGCCGCGGGTGGGAGGGCGGTCGGCGGGGGCTTCGCGCGTAGAGAACGAACTAAGAGATCCACGGCGATCTTTGTTGTGGTAGGTCAAGGTCGGAGTGGAAGCGTTAGATTCGTAGGAAGTCTCTGTGAAATCATGCGAATAGTCATGCGACTCTCTCGAAGAATCCGGAGTTGCTCTATAGGTGGAGGCGGTATCAACGGTGTGGGAGGAAGACGGAACCACAGCGCGGACAGTGGGTGCGACCGGGGGCTTCTCTTCCTGGAGTAAGCTCAGACTGCCAAAGCTGTCATGCTTGCGATCGGCAAAGGACGGCAGTGGCGACGTGGGTGGAGTGGTTCCCTGCGAAAAGCGATTGTCGGTGGGCGAGAAGGGCGCAGCCAGCGTGTTCAGAGTCTCCGCCTCGGAAGTTGTGGTTGACGTCGACGCTCGATAAGAGGCGGAAGACTGCGGTGGCTGTGGCTCCAGCGGCTTACCAGCCAGGGTCTCGTAGCGGGCCGCCATTCGCTGCACGAACGAGCTTGGTCGCGAGTCTGCTGCAGGACTGGCTGAGCGCCCCGAATCTGAAACGGGCGAGGCAAGGCCATCCTGACGTGATGGGCCTCCGGCAGAGGGCGACAGAGTTCGCGACGGATAGGGAGATTTGCCATAGACGGGGGAGCCTGGGTCCTCGACAATCCGGATGGTTGGACCGCCGGCGGCAGCATTGGTGTCTGAGGGGCGTTGCTCGTGGAGAATGCGGCGAGGCGGCGACCGAGGGGAGGTGGGACGTGTAGCGCGTGAAGGAGACGACGGATGGGTGTCGGACGCGGGCGGGGAAGACATGTCTCTCCCCTACCCACTGCCTACGGAGATGGGGCTGGAGACACAGGCTTGGAGAACACGCGCAGATCCAGGTCGAAGAGACATTAAATTAGCAGAATCCAGGGCGGCCACAGGGAAAACGTAGGATGCAAGAATAGCAATAAGTGCAGAGAATGACTTGTAGTTAGAAAAGCATTGCAGAAGCGAGGGAATTGGCCGGGTTGGCGCTGGGGGCGGCACGAGCGAGCGAAACGACGTCTGAGGTTTTGGAAGTCTGGGGCTGGCGGGCAGCGTCTGGCTGTTAATATTCAGGAGGCCTCAGCAGCAGCGCCGGCGCACGCTGCGACGGGACAAGCAGGCCTGCAGCTGCAGCGGTGCAACGCGGCGCACTAGCGGGCACGGACGCTGGAAGAGGCCGACGCGCTGCGGGCGAGAGTGTGGCGCGCAGGACTCGGGGCGGTGCGGGCAGGCGTGAGGGTCGCGGCGTCGAGATTGCGGCGGCCAGAGGAGCGCAGCGAGCGGCGTTGAAGTACACGGTGCGAAGAGTGAGGGCAGAAGATCGTCACTTGCTGGACGGCGACAGCGAAACGCGGCGCCGCGCCCTGGACGCGTGGTGGCCCTGGAGGCGCCAGCGGTGCTGGCCTGCTTTGGCGAGATTGGACGCAGAGGCGGTGGTTATCGATACTCGACTGCCGGCTATTGGCGCTGGCGGCCGGGGCGTGCAGATGGCCTTGGCGCGGGCGGCACCAACGGCTGGCGAACAGCAACCGGCCGCCTGCCGTGTTGGTGCCGGTGCCCGCATGTGTGGCTGTCGTGGGGTCGGCGTGGTGGAGAGGGAATGGGAGGCAGCCCGAGCCTGAGCCCGAGCGCTGAGCTTCCGCCGGCCGGGGCGCCGCGCTGGCTCCGGCAATCGCGCGACCCTGCAAGGGCCAGCGCGACACCTCCGGCAATGACGACGAGCGCGGCTGCACAAAGAACTGACGGACCCAGCCAGCGCTCTTCTGCTGCCTCTCCCCGCCTGCACTGCTCTCCGCCGGGCGTAGCGCAGCCTGTCCGTCCCCATGGCGCCTGTCCACTTCCTCGAGCGTCTGCGCATCAGTCGCCGTGAGCCAGGTGTGTCCACAGCATTGGCTGCCCGCATTCCCTCTAGCCTGCCACCAGCTCTCCAGCAGCCGCCGCCCTCTCCCGCGCATCCCGAGACTGACCACTCGCCGTTTCATCAGTTGCGAGCGGCCCTGCCATCGCGCCGCGTTCAGCTGCCCTGCTCGCCGTGAGTTCCTTACACCGCCCGTTGCGCATCATCTGCACCTTCGGCGAAGCGCCGAACCCGCCAGCCATTCGCCATGCGCCGTCCCGCCCAGCTCTGAGCTTCTTCTAACCTCGCCCGAACAGGTCCTGTTCACCGTTATCTACGTTGCTCCCTTCTACCTGTCGAAGAGCACTCGTCCGTCCCAGACTCTCCACCGAGATGCCCCGTCGGTCATTCGCGCGCGGATCCGCGCAGTCACCACCTCATGCATTATTTGCACCCTGATCACCCTCTACATTCTCGCTCAATCGGCCCATGATAGCTTCTTCGACGCCCTGCACCACCTTGGCTGGTGGCCCATTTCCATTGTCGACATTGTCAAAGTGCTGTTGCTGCTCTGTGTCCTCTTCGCCGGCCCGCTCTTCGAAAATGGCTTTGTCGACGGAGACTGGCGGGACTGGGTCGTGGGAAGGCACGTCAACGAGACCTTCAGCAGCTGGATTGGCTGGCGCAACTTCGTCGCTGTAAGTGCTTTCCACTCCTTCTGCCTGGAAACCCAGGCCTCCACCCCAATTCCCGTAAACACAAGCGGGCGATCACCCGTTCCGCGACAGCCCTACAGCCCAAAAAAAAAAAAAAACGCATGAGCGAACCAACGGGAGCTAACCACCAATCCCGCGTCGCCCTTCCACATAACAGGGTCCAACCACCGAAGAGCTGATCTGGCGCTCCCTGCTCATCCCGCTCCACCTATCCGCGCACGTCTCGCCCACGACCACCGTCTTCGTCACGCCCCTCTACTTCGGCATCGCCCACGTCCACCACTTCTACGAGTTCCGCATCACCCACCCGCACACGCCCGTCGCCGCTGGCGTCGCCCGTTCGCTCTTCCAGTTCGCCTACACCTCGCTCTTCGGCTTCTTCGCCGCTTTCGTCTTCGTCCGCACCGCCAGCTTGCCCGCCGTCATCATCGCCCACGCCTTCTGCAACTGGATGGGTCTGCCGCGCCTGTGGGGCAGGGTCGGCCCGCGCACCAGCGGCGCCGCCGTCGAGGCTGTGCCCATTGGTCCCGCGGGCGTGAATGGCGAGGGCAAGAGGGCGGACGGCCCGAGCGTGGCGGCTGCGCGGGGCGATCATATCGGCTGGACGGTGGCGTACTACACGCTGCTTGTTGGCGGCGCGCTGGGCTTCTGGTGGTTGTTGTGGCCGCTGACTGAGAGTCATAATGCTCTGGCTGCGTTCGCTGTGTAGGGGAGCCGCCGTGATGAAAGCGTCACTGTTCTCCCCGTGACTTCCCTTTCTAACGCAGAAACTTGACAACCGGTATTTGGTGCTATTAATAGAGGAACGGCCGGCGTATTGAATTCGTGTTAGGTTTAGTAAGGGGGAGCTCGGTTTCGCAGCATTATGCTATTCATGAGCCAACATGATAGGGTTCATCCACGTAGTAATGAAGTCCCCTAATGCGTAATAATACGTGACTTCACAATTTGGCTTTCCCGCACTGTTCTTTCTGAGCTAGTCCATAATGTCTTCTGGAATATTCTACAGCGGTGTATGTATAGTTATAGCGGCCGTTGCATCGACAATAGAAAAAAAGGCCGTCAAACAAGGGGCGAAACTACTTAGATGGAATCAATAGACAAATTGAAAGAAAATCCCCTGATTATTCGTACATCGGATCTCAGAAAGGCAGATGGACGATATCCGAAAATAGAAATCGTCAGATGGCTTCTCAACCGCGAATACCGGAGAAAGAGACGGGTGAAGATCGCCTGCGGGAGATGAAGACAGTAGTAAAGGAAATAAACAAAGACGAAAGGTCGTTATTGATACTCGGCGAATAAAAACAACAAGCATTAGCAGATGTGTCGTTAAGGATGGACTATGATTACATATTATTTTGTCCGTGCCTCCTTATCCCTGCGACAATACGAGGCGTAAGGGGTGACGGTTTGGCAAAAGAGCAGATATCGCTATACATGATGTTTGCCTCTTGAGGAAGTAGAGGGGGAAACAACCATCAAAGGAAAAAAAAAGAAAAAGAGGGGAAAAAAATAAGGACTAATTTTTGGTGCATCCCAAGGAGAGTCATGAATCTTTGGCTCGTTGACCGCTGAAACGTTGGAGAGAAAAGAAGAAGTAAACGACAAAACAGAGTCGGAGCTAGACCGTCCAGGGGAAAAAGGACTTAATTGACGGGAGCCATCGGCC